>ML817524.1:49920-74731 GCA_009831015.1 Picea engelmannii
AAATAAATTGGACAATAAATATTAATCTATTATTTCATTCATAACTGAGTGAGTTGGATTTGTAACAGAACTATAAGTGTAGTTAAGTGAGTTAAGATCATTTGTACTAGTTGTAACTAAACTTGCACTAGTGAGAGTTCAGTCAATCAGTGAACTCACATGCAACTGAAGATTCACCACGGTTAACTACATGCATGTCAGATCCAATGGAGACCCAATTGAGATAACAGGTGAAAGGGACAATTTGGCTATCAGTTGTGATTTGATCACACATGCAGTGAATATGCTTATGAGCATGTGCAAACTAAGCAATTCGTATAATTGTGATAATTTGAATTGCAGAGTTTGTGCAGAGGAGGCAAGCTGTCTGGACACATGAATTGGCACATGTATTTGCTGATTTGTGTATGACAGTGTGAAATGATTGTATTGTACTGAGAGCTCTTGGATTAGAGTTTTGTATGAGATTGTTTCATGATTCATGATATACATAATATATGATAGTGGGGTTTTTTAGCTTTACGCTTTCCCGGTAAAACTTCTCTGTTATGTGTTCTTGATATTTCACTTTGTGATTGTGGTTGTGATCGTGGTTTAATTTTCCGCAAGAATAATAGTAGAAGCGATTCTGTATTTAACAGTGGTGTATAATTGTTAGATCAGGAGAATCACAGGAAATACTTAATTTGTATTGAAATTTATACATAGTAAAGGTATGGTTGAAGCCTATCCCTAATTGTTCTTTAGATTTTGATTTATGTGAACATTGTGTATATGGAAAATAGAATCGATTGAGATTCCCATCTGATGATACAAGGGCGATCTTGGAATTGATACATAGTGATGTGTTTGGACCTATATCCATTCTGTCTTTAGGAGGATCTCTATACTATGTCTTATTTATAAACAATTTCTCTAAGAAAACATGGTTGTATTTATTGAAAAAAAAATCCAAGGTTTTCAAAAAATTCAAAGAGCTTAAGGATATTGTAGAAAACCAAAGAGAGAATAAAATCAAAGTGCTAAGGATTGACAATGAAGGAGAGTTTTGTGAAAAACATTTTGAGCAACTCTATAAACAATACAAAGGAGCAAAAAATAACACAACTGTATACACAACTCAATAAAATGGAATTGCATAAAGGATGAACACGATTCTAATGGAAAAGGAAAGAAGTATGCTCAACGACGCAATCATAGAACACAAATTCTAGGTAGAGGCATGGATTGCGAAGAGACCCTCCCTTGTGCATCTCAAAGTTTTTGGATGTGATGCTTATGTGCATGTTTCAATGGAGAAAACTGAGTAAGCTAGACAATAAAGTAGAAAAATGTATCTTCATTGGTGATAAATTTGGAATAAAAGGATACAAACTTTGGAATCCATTAATAAGGAAGACTATTGATAGTCGTGATGTGATCTTCAAAGAAGTTAAAAGTACTCCCAAGAACAAAGATAAACCAAGAGAAGGACAACCAAAGAAAATAATGTTTGAGATGAAGAATGGATAATGTGACTCAACAAATGAAGAAGAGTAAGATGAACAAGAGGAATTATAGACTCCGATCTTGAGGAGATCTATTTGAGTAAGAAGGAAAATAGAAAGGTGTAGTCCACCTAACTTTCATTCTGCCTTTGTTTTATCCACTATTGATGATGATCCTAGAACCGTTAAAGAGGGACTTGATTTTTGAGGTAGGTAAACTTTGGAAGAAGTCCATGGTTCAAATATGGAAGCCTTAGACAACAATAAGGCATGGGACTTGGTCAAGTTTCCTGATGGAAGAAAACCCATGGATCGAAAATGGGCGTTCAATAAAAAAATCAATGCATAAGGCATAATGGATAAGTACAAGGCTCATTTGGTAGCAAAATGATATTCCTAGTTGAAGGGAATTGACTTTGGTGAGATTTTCTCCCCTATTGAAAAATTGACTTCCATTAGATTTATATTATCTCTTGCTACAATATTTGATATATAAGTAAACAAATGGATGTAAAGACAATGCTTGTACATGGGGACCTAGAAGAAGAAATATACATGAAAAACCATGAAGGAGTTGGTTTGCAAGCTAAAAAAGTCCCTATATGACTTAAATCAATCCCCAAGGACATGGTATGAAAATTTTGATACTTACATACTAGCACTAGGATTTGTGAGAAGTAAGGAATATCACCAAATGTATTCCAAGCATGTTGGTGTTATATTATTTATTAATATAGTTTTGTATGTTGATGATATGTTGATAATTGGAAACAACAAGGATATCATGAAGGATGTTAATTTTTATCTACCCTCTAACTTAGACATGAAGGACATTGGTGCTACAAACTTTATTTTGGGCATGGGGATTAAAAGAGATTGTGCAAATAGGAAAATTTGGTTAGACTAAAGGAAGTATTTTGAGACACTTTTACAGAGGTTTAATATTCATGAATATAAATTGATCAAGGATCCAATTCTTATAGTGAGAAATTTATTTGCAAAACAGGGTCCCAAGACATAGGAAGAGGTAGAATACATGTCCCATGTTCCCTACAACAATGCTATTGGTAGTTTGATGTATCTTATGGTATGAAATAAAATAGACATTGCCCATGCAGTGGGAGTTTTGAGTAGATATATGTTGTTAGATACCTATCCTTAGGGATTTAGGTACTTTGTAAATATCATTGTAAATATTATTTAGGAGAAATATGAAGTGCCATATGTGAATAGGAAGTGTCAGTCAGACCTCTTGGAAGATGAAACCAAAGGTCACTTCACATTGTGTTTATGAATGCCTCATGTTAATGCAAATCAATAATCCACATAGTTACTTATTCCCTTTGCCCATCCCTGTCCTGATAGTGGTATCAGAGCAAGTTTTAGCTCCACGATTCACTCCTCCCCTAGGAATTTCATTCCCTCGCATGAAGAAACGTCTCTCTAAAATTTTGTCTCTCTGTTTATTCCCTTTGAGGTCTATTTTTACTCTGTCATTCCCTCATTTCTATGCAATTTTTAGGGTTTCCTCTACAGTCATTTGCACCCCTCCTATCTCTTACTAATTCTCTGAAAATGATAATATTTTTCCGGGGGCTCTTTACAGTCTAGAAGGCATTATATAATGAACAAATTTTTAAAGACTACAAATCATGGATTCTTTGCTACAAATTTGTGCTTGCATTACCTGTTTCTTCATTTTTGGATGAGACCCTTCCGTTTTCAAACAAGTCGCGTGATCGAAATTCAAAAGAAGATGAACCCTTCACTGGATTCTCTTCTCCCTATGAGTTAGATGAATGTTGAATCCCTTAACATGGATTTTTATTTTATGCATTCCTATAAAAGAGAAACATACACATTGTATTCCATTAGGATACCATGCTGACTTTCCTCCTATGTGGAACTTATCACTTCCTTCAAACAATTCCCCTTCCACAATGTAGATATATTCTTAGTAATAGCATGATGTTGTTTACAATCACCAAGATTAGAAGCACTCAAATGCTTGTTAAACAAATGTATCATCTAACACCAACATGGAAGTAGATGGAATTCAAAGAAGTTGAAAAAATATGTTTGCTGTTATAGTGACTAACTGCACTGGAAATCCTTTCTTTAAGAAAGTATTTCAAGTTCATGGCACATATTTTTTAACAAATCAGAATAGAATGGTTATCTCAATTAAATTCCAAACACTGTATATGTTATGACAAAACAACGAATCTCATAAATTAAAAATGGAATAAATTTTTGCCAACTAAGAATTTGTGCTAAGAAAAAGAGGATGAACTCATTATTCATATTATAATTGAATCCCTTGCTAGGGCTCAGACAAAAAACTTTAATTTGACACAAAGAGATTGATTGGAAGGAGATTCAACAACCCATCGGTGCAGGAAGACGTGAAACACTGGTCAACAAATGATGCATCATCCACATCATTTGGAAGTCAAGAAAGGGAACCCATGGAAGCCCTAATGGAGCAAGTAGCCACATAAAATCAGAAATTGTCTTCCACCATGGAAACATGATGTGGAAGAAATAATTTCAGAGGTACGAGGGTAAGAATAACCATCTTGAAAGATTTGGTCTTCATTATGTCTGTTGTGGCAAAGACATGTAGAATTCTTTGGAAAAATATCAAAGACAAGCAAGATCTGTTGGAAGATTGGTTGTTGTCATTGATGTCAACCCTAGCCATTGGATTTTGGACCCCACAGTTGATCGAAGTATATAGACATGAAGGAAATTACACATGCAGATACACAACCCATGGATGGATAATATAATTCATGCCGCTTCCAGTGGTATGTGGCACATCACGTGGATCCTAACGATTGAGGAGAAATGAAGTTTTGAAGATGACAATGTGAATTGAAGAAAAAACTACATGTCATCCCTAATGTTAAAAGGAAGTGAGATAAAGGGTATAGATACATCTCATTATACATTCATTTTTCAACACACACAAGTTTATTAATGAAAAAGGAGATATAAGTCGAATTTATGAGGAAATTTGAAGTAAATAAGGCCGAATTTCAAGGGAGGATGAAGACTTTTGGTGATGTGTTCTAAGGTATGTTATTTATAGGTCATCTTACCATTTTCGCTATAAATTTGTTTATAGAACAATTCAGATGGTGAAATGCAGAGGATATCGAGAAGACATATCTAGGTACATGTGGTAAAAATTTTAGCTCTTCATTCGCTACAATTTTGGAGATACACTCTGTGGAAGATAGGGTTTTTGACTAGTCCTGAAGCTAGTCATAAACATGTGTTTTAGGTAAAACAATCATAACGTATTCATAGAAAATCCAAATGAAGTGAGACAAATTGCATTGGAAATAGTATGGGTTGTAGTTTCATGTGTACTAATTTTAGAATCTGATGTTAAATATTGAGCGCGGGGCATTCTGTACAAGTTCACTCTCCTGAATAAACCAGAATTGAATAAGGTCTACCATTTTCTCTATAAATCCTTTTCTCGGAGGATTCAAGGAGTGAAAATTAGAGGACTTTTAGAGAATACATTGAGTAATATTATATACAATATCATAGTATTCCAAGAAGTGAAGAATTGTGGAAGTTGAAGAAGTCTCAGGAAGCATTATAAGGTTCTATTTGATGGTTGGTTGATGGTGATAATTTAATGTAAAGTTTTTATTATCTCTCATATATTATTGGGTGGAAGGAAGGGGAAAGGATGGAGAGGTCAAACCTCCCTTGATATTGGATTATTGTATCTTCCTTTTGGAGGTTTATCCCTCCCTTTATATTTGGAAGTTGTAGCTACCTTTGGAAGTCATTACTTCCTTTGAACAATAATACACAATTACTTCTTATATACTGTGCATGGTGTATCTCTTATACTATTCTTCATTGTTCATTGGATATTATTCATTGCTGATTGGATATAAATTGAATACATGATCTGATTGAAGTACAAGTTCAAAAATACCATTTCTCTAAATACCGATTCACCCCCCTCTCAGTATTTCCAACAAGATCATCAAGAAGACAAAGATAAAGTATTAGATCCGATGAAAGGTAAAGAACTTGAATATTCTTATTATATTGTTTCCCATTACAATATTGTAGTAGTTAAATATTTATTTAACACTTCATTTTCTTCTTGAAGAGATGCATGGTTTCTTGAAACAGGTGCAACATGCCACATGAACTTTCAGAGAGACTTCTTTGAAGATTTCAATGACAATGTATATATTATAGTCTATTTTGTAGATAAATCAAGTATTAAACCTTCGGGAATTCGCACCATTAGGCTTAAATTATATGGATTCCCGTATTTTCTTCTGCATGATGTGCTCTATATTCCTGAGATGTGAAGGAACTTGTTGTCTCTTGTGCACATTCGACAACAAGGCCAATCTATTCATACATTCAGTGGAAAATTTTAAATAATGAAGGCTTCTGACAACATGGTCGTTATGACAGGAGTGGAGGGTGAAAGATTATTGAAGTTGAAAGGGACATCTGCTCATGCACAAAATTCTGCATTCCTCTCTTACCATGGTGAAGGTACATTTCCATCTAGTCTCTTATGGCGTGCTATATTTGAACACATTAATTATGACAACCTTCATTTGTTGAAGAAGAATGGTGTTTTTGGTTTTCCCACCATTCCAAGGAATTTGAAGCAATGTGATGCTTGTATCCTTGGAAAACACAACAAGTAGCCATTTCATGATTCTACTTCGAGAGCATGTAGAAAAATAGAGTTGATACATTTTGATTTGTGTGGCCCCATGCATGTTCCATCTGCTAATGGAAATATATATATATATATATATATATATATATCATGACTTTTATTGATGACTACACCAAGATGTGTTGGGTGTATTTGTTGAAACAAAAATCTCAAGCATTTGAAACTTTTAAAAATTTTCATCTATGGATTGAAAATGAAGCTCAATCACATATTGATAGTCTTTGTACTGATAATGGAAGTGGATATACATCTAATGAATTTGAAAACTATCTTCGCCAACATGGGATCAAACATCAAACCACTATTCCAGACAATCCTCAACATAATGGTGTCGCTGAAAGAATGAATATGACTCTCTTAAATATGGTTCATTCCATGATGTTTTTCAAAAATGTGAAATTGATGTTTTGGGATTATGCAACTCTATGTGTAGTATGTGTGAAAAATAGGTGTCCATCTCATTCTCTTGGAAATAAGACTCCTTATGAAATGTGCTATGGTTTCATTCTTTCAGTGAGACATCTCTGTTGCGAGAAAAATATTTCTATGGCTAGGGGTAAACCACAACAGATGAAAATGACTGCAAAAATCAACTCTAATATCAAGTATGCTATATAAACAAATATGCTAACAAGACAATATAAGAGGCCTACCTCGTCCAGACATTCGATGAAGTCCACCGTTGAGCACTTGACCCAAAACAATATACCTGCAACTAGTCCTCAACAACCAAGAAACACAAGCATATGGTGATAAGATATAATGTTAGCATAATCCATCAACATTCATAACAAATACTCCCATGGAATAAAAATTCAAATATTTGGGAGATATTAATTGGATGAGAAAAAAATATTTCTATTAAGATATAATCAACATAAGTGAATGAGTTACAAACTTCCATGTTGGTACGGTTCGTAACTGAGAAACTAAGTTCCTTCCAACTGGGCCTCCACCACTTCAATCCTCCACCAAAGGCAAGCTCATATAAGAGAGACAGTGAAGTTCTCAATCAATAAGGGAAGATCTTGGGGGCTGAACAATGTGTTTAGACTTAAAGGACAAAGGGATGGAGACTCAATGTGAAGTGAATAATTTCTCCAGAGTAACTTTGCTCTCAAAGTTGAATTCTTTCTCCTCTTTTCCATAGCTCGGATTTGGCCCATTTATAGCCTTCAAGTGGAACTGAAGGGCCGAGTTAGAACATTTCCAATATATGGAAGGCCAAGGATCATTGATCTCATGACGTGACATGGAAATCCAACACCATTTTTTAATTTTGGGCACATTTCCCGATGCACGCAGGCTGCAGTGGTGAAACCTGTGTATATGCATGCTGTAATATAGGCAGGGCACACATATGTGGAAAAATCATGTTTTTACCTCCGAGATTTGCAAAAGGGGACTTCAAGTCTGCATAGGGAAATGGAAAAAGGCCTTCTGTGCAAGCTTGCATAGGGTGAGGCAAATCTTGTTATAACATATGCCCCCTAATGTGTGAGGTTAGAGGAGTATCTGTGATGGAGGAAATACATTATAAGACCTAGATGTCGAGTAACAGGGACCCAGTTGGAAGAACTAGTTTCTCATTACAATTTGTACTGACTTTGCATACATGGCTGCCAATTTGAATTACACTGCAGATCCATGTGAAAATATACCAAACAACTGTCCATGGCGATGAATAGGCAAATACAAATGTGGTTACATGCCAAAGGCTGTCATAGTCACGAAAAAGTCCTAATAAAACCAATCTCAAAATCAATCTGAAGATATCTGTATACAATGGAGTACAATCTGATCTCCCATGATCACTGAAGTCACACAGGTACTGGTCCAATGAAAAGGTAGCAACAACTTAGGAAAGATGCGACTATAAACTGATGTCTTCAAGTCTTCTACATAATCCACCAAAGGTGGAAGTCTACATCATGTGAATAAATGAGTTGAGGTCGAACATAATGAGACTTTGTTTGATTACCGGTCATTGAGATACACTGTTAACAAATGCGAGACATCCTACCGATGATAAACATAGGTATCAAGGCACCGAGTACATTCTTACAAGTGTGAATAAAGGAGTTAGGGTCAAACACTTGAAGAATCCATCGATCAAGATACATTGATGTATTCCCAACTATCGATGGTGAGAGAACCCGTCGCTAATGACTACAAGCATCTAGGTACTCATAGGACTCTAGGTCTTGTCTCCAGAATAGATGAGATGAATTCGATGGAAGGAGACCCACTGAAAGGAGAGCATTAAGGCATCTCTCATCATTCAACATGAGGCACAAAGAAGGAGCTTGATGGTTTGGAGGAAATCAGACGAAGAACATGTTCACGAACCAACGACCCTGTGCGTCTTTCGTATGTGCCAAGTGCAAGCGGTACACGAAAACCCTTTGAATAGCAGCCAATGAGAAAACCTGCTGACAAAGGCGATGAAACCGCCAATAAGGCTAATGGAATCCAAGACACTGCACAAATCCTAATGTGTGAATAGATGTCTTGCCGTCGAACATAAGGGAAACCACCTAGTCAATGACCAATGATGAAATATCAACTATTGGGTTCAAGGTTACCTACCAATGAGGAAAGTAGGACCGAGGTGTGCAATAGGACTACAACTTCATGTGATTCTGAGACAAACTAAGGGTATGGACAACATGCAAAGTCAAGAGTTCTGAGGAATGGCCGACACAGGTTTATAGACATCCTTTGAACAATAGCATGAGACATATGGAAGACTCTGGCAGCATAGAGTTAATGATGAAACCATGAGATGTAGGGGGAATCAATAAAATTCTCCATAGGGACTGGAAGAGTAACCAATCGTGGGATTCAACTCTTTGTAATGAGCTCAGCTTGCAAAGGTCATGCTAAACCCAAAATTGTGATGACAAGTGGACTCAAAAAATTTGTGCTTTGTTCAATGGAGACACGACTGCTGCTAATATACGATAATAATCCTTTCCCACTTGTCTTTTTTTGTTTTTTCATAGTAAAATGAACGCTATGATACATAGGAGGGAATGAGTGTCGCAAGTAAGCAAAACTAGTTCCAGCAGTGGAACATACCTATGGTCAATGTAAGGAGGTGAAAAAGGGAGATGGACACTCGGGGGAATGCTCCCTCCCAGGTATAGGTTGTCAAGTTGCGAAGGATATAAACAAGGCTATGCTTGGTTGAGAATGAAAAACTATTGAGGCAAATGGTTTATAATGCAAAGCGAGAACCAAAAATAGGCTCAATACTGCAAGCAAGGGCATGATATGCAATCACAACTTAACGCCAAAAAATTTCCTTTTTCATAATCTTAGTCTACTTGGTTTGAAAAAGGGATAAACTTGTACCAAATAGATGTCCTTTCAAATCCAATTTACGAGTGTGAAAGAGACAAGTTCACTCGGAAATCTTTTCACTTTTTGAAAATGATTTGGAAAAGAGATTAAATCAAACTCACTTGGGAGTCCTCTAGGTATAGGTCAACATGTTTATGAGTGAGAAATGAGGTTCAACATAAAGTCATGTATTAGCTATAAGGGACTCCCAGTCCTACAAAAAAAATCTTTGCATGGGCATTGAATGAAGCAGAGGATCTAACTAGGGCACCCATGTTTGGTAAGTCTCTACCATTTGATAACGACACTTCTAATAGCAGATAGAAAGTTCTGTGTCGCTAAAAAATGGGTTTGTACCTAAGGCATATGAGTGACAGTTATAGGACGATGCAAGTGTGCATGATGGAATGGATACCTATTGTATATGATGGGTAGCGAAAATACCTATCCGAAGTTTCAAACGGTCAACATAACTTTGAAAACCACAAGAATCCCTGGACAAAACTTCCAAAACCAACTCAATCCACTATTGTATTAGTCCATTAGGAGAAAATATTATCCGAAACTATACAAAGTGGGTCAAAATTTGCTATAAATAGTAAAAGAAACTAAATTTACTATACCATTTTACTTTTTTACCCAAATAGTGGATTTTGGACCAAATTACCTCCAATCTTCAACTGGTGATTGCGGGAGCTACGAGTGACGGAATCAGCGATCGTCTGGACACGGTAATTCCTCTTCCCCTCCTCTTTCTTTTTAGTGGATTACATTTTGTATTTAGGTCTCAATTTTTAAGTTATTTAGGGTTCAAATTAGAAGTTTAGGTGCACGCCGACTACCGTTCACCGGGTCACGTATACGCGTGATTATACGCGGATGTCTAAAATAAAACCAATGTATACTCAGCCCTATACATGACTATGAACGCTGCAACTCGTGTATATTTCCGTAAACAATGTTTTTTAGTGAATGCTAACTCAAAAAATGATTTTTCTCTTGTAGGATGGTGCTAGAGTGGAGGGAAAGGGAACATGAGGAGGTAGATGCTGCTATGGAAATAGATCCAGGGGCCGAAATGACCTTGAAAATATGCAGGTTGTATAAGTTTTGGGCTCTCAAAGGGATGAGGGCCCAAGTGACATTGCTACAGTTGCTCGTGGATTACTGGGATCCAGACAGTGAGACCTTCAACATTGATGGGAAACCATTAAGGATTGAAGTCGAGGATATTTATTTCTTGACAGAGTTGTCGTGTTGGGGTGAGGTGGTCAAACTCAAAGCTCGGGGAGTTGGGAGAGGTATGTAGATAGAAGAATACACAACCTCTCATTGCATTGCAGGGGCTGAGAAGGTTGAGAGTTAACTCCCCATCCGACCGATAAAAAATCTAAGCCTCAAGATTGTTGTCCTCATTTTGAAACAGATCACAGGACCAACCTCGTTGAACCAGGGATTGAGGACACTTATGTTATACTCCATAGAGTGCTTGAGACCCACGGTTTACAACTGGTGCACCTCACTACTGGATAACATGAAGAACTAGTTGACAAAATGAAAACAAGGTGGTAAGAGGAACTTCAAGTTCACTTCTATCTTGTGTATCTTTTTCTTCGAGCGGGTTCCAGGTTTGGGACCTATAGTTGAGATCATTCTGTGAGGACCTCACGATCCAACCATGGCACGGTGGATCGAGGTGATGAGACGACAGGGGGGAGGTAGGGTGCCCACACCCTACAATGATGATTTATTTTATTAGTGGAGACGACATGTCATTGATATGGATGACTACCCCTATGCAAGGATCAACTTCAGAGGGGACCTTGACATGCCATTACCACTAGGGACCCCCTAAGGGGACACAGAGATGTCAAAGTTTTTTAAATATTTCATTTTTTTGTGTTTTTGTACAGGAAAACAAAAATATTTTTGGATGATTCTTAAGTACTAATTAGACATGTATGTGATGTAGGCGTAGTTCCACGATGGATGGAAGGGCTCCCATGACATCGTTGGAGGCACCATGGATGAGGCGATAGGAGGAGAAGCAAAGAGAGTCCTTCAAAACGTGCAGGGAAACCTATATCGTTTGACACAAAGGATTCCGATGGTTTAGCTGGAGGATCTTACAGAGGCTATGCAACGACAAGTGGTAGACGTGCCCAAATATTGGGTGCGAATCTTTCAGCGTCTCACAAATGTCGTAGTTTTCTATCATGACACTCATCCGGCGCCACATGCGTAGATGTCATGACTTTTGTATTATCTCCTGTATATGTGTATTGAGGGTGTTAGCCCCAATTTTGTACTATAAACATCATATTGTTTTGATATATATATATATATATATATAGACAAGGTTCTTCGACTTTACTTATGTTACAATGTGTACATTGATGAGAATGTTTTCTTTGCTTTAGTTATGTGACAAATTCCAATATAAAACGAAATTAACATATGCATCAGATACATAATTAGAACTCTTAGGTATGTGATTATAAGTAATAAAATCAAACTATCGTTCTAAAAGGAGTACCCGTAGGAATTGTCGGAGTAACGTAGGGTCATGTGCATGGTAACTGCCTTTCAACTGACATATTACCAACTAGGAATCTAGGCGAACCTCCAAAGAGAGAAAACCATGCGAAATGGCATTGCGCAAAAGTTATATAATGACGTTATATTAAACCACATTATTCATGGATGGCATTAGGCATATGCCACTTGAAGACAACAGTAGAGACTCGGGTGAGTAAACAACCCAAGCGGCGGAAGCCAAGTTCTGTGTATGATGACTAGATTCATCTACGAATCCTAAGTATACCAAAGACTCCGTTGACATCTGCCAACCAAGGGAAAACTCGATAAGAAAGTTGAAGACAAAAAATAAAGGGAAAAGATATATACACTAAATTACATTAGTATACAAAGAGTTACGCCCAAGATTGGGGCTCAAGCATAATATCTTTTCAAGTAGAGCCCATTCTTGGGCTTAGCCAACATGTTCCCTTCATAATATTCTGATTCATAGGCTCCTTTTTCTTAGACACATCTCACGATATAGGGAACGTGCCACGTGGGTTTGAACTTTCCTTCCCCCAGTGGTTCTTTGGCTTGATCATATAAAAGGACCAAGTCACCCTCAACGTACAACCGAGAATAGACATACTTATCGTATTGGACCTTGACACATATTTTATTCGCTTCGATAGCCGTAGAGGCATCTCGATGCTACTCGTCAAGGCTCTCTAGGTGCATGAGGCATTATTCGAGATCGAAAGTGCCAGGTACGAGCGCAATTGCCAATATAAGAGAAGGGATTTTACATTCAATAGGTAATATTGACTCCACACTATGTACTAACTAGAAAGGAGAAAAACCAGTGGAAGTCTTGACCGAGGTTTGGTATGCCCAAAGTGCGGGATATAGCATGATATGCCAGTCAGATTTTCTCCGGCTGACAGTTTTATGCAAAATGGTCTTGAGAGAATTTTTTATGGCCTCTACCTGTCCATTTTCCTAGGGGTAGTAAGGGTAAGAATGACCATGCTTAAACCACAGCTTGGATGCTATCTTTTCCATCATTTCATTCTGAAAGTGACTGCCATGATCAGTGACAATATCACTTAGGATTCCAAATCTTGTGATAATTTGATTGAATACGAAGAAGGCGACAATATTCCTGTTAGATTTAACTGTAGGCATGGCCTCAACCCACTTAGTAAAGTAGTCTACAACCATGATAATGTGCTGATGCCCCCTAGCCTAAGTTGGGTTTCAATCCACAAATTCCACGCCCCACTTGGTGAAGGGAACGATGGTAATGACTGGATGGAGAGGGGATGGATGCGAGCACATTTTCTGAGTGAACACCTAGCAGGGGTGACACTTCTTAACCACTTCAATGCAATCTTTAAAGATAGACGAAAAAATATAACCAGCTCGCAAAATTTTCTGGGCTATCACAAGCTTGGATAGATGACCACCACAAGCCCCACTGTGGAAATCGTTTAGAACTGACTCAACTTCTTCATGAGTTAAACAACGATGCAAGATATTGTCTATCCCTCGACGATAAGGTAATTCTTAACTTGGTATTGTATATGTCGTCGATCATCTCGCAAGAGATGCTGAGGGAACTTCAAAGTTTGAAGATAGAGAACAATGTCTCCATACCAGGGGTTAGATGATGAGACAAGGAAAATGTGTTCATCTATAAAAGAATCAACATGAATAACATCCTCGTCTAATCGTGGGAAGTCATATATTAACTTTGCAAAGACTAGTGATTTCTTGGATTTCGCAGAAGCGAAATCGAGATCAAATTCTTGTAAAATGACAATCCATTTATTGTATTCCCCCCCTATGGTACGCCTAGTAAGGACATATTGAATGGATTGACATCGACAACCACATTAATTTTTCAAAACAATATATAATGGCGTAATTGTTGGACTACGTGAACGACAAGAAAATCTATATTTTTAACGTGAGAATATTTGAGCTCAAGACCGACTACGTTTCGACTAAGATAGTAAATGATGTGCTCGTGGAGCTCATCATCCTCATGAACCAATACCATACCAATCGCCTCTTCGAACGTGACGACATAAAGAAAGTAATCTCTACTACAGTCAGAAGAATTCAACATAGGCGTCGATACCAAGGCTTTCTTCAAAGCATCGAAGGATTCCTGGGCTCGCTCATCCCAGATAAAAGGGGTGTCCTTCTTCAAAAGACACATGAAACCCTTAGTAATATTGTCATAGTTCACTATAAACTGACGTAAAAAGTTATCTTTCCCCTGTAAACCTTGAAGTTGTCGAATAGTGTGCAGGGGAGGCAATCAAAGTATTGCCTCAACCTTTAACGAATCTACCATGATCCTAGTATCAGAGACTAAAATTCCTAGAAGACATCTAGACCTAACAGAAAAGATGCATTTATGAGGGTTCAACCAGATGCGATAATGTCGTCATCTTTAAAAAACTAGTCGAAGGTGCTTAGGGTGATCCACTCTCTTACGAGAGTGAGTAGCAAGATCATCAAGATAAGCTTCGACTATATGGTTAATATCATGGAATGTAAAGGTCATAGCACGTTGGAAGGTTTCTCCAACGTTTTTAAGGCTGAAAGGCATCTTCCGGTATGCGAAAGTACCCCAAGGACAAAAAAATTCCATCTTATGTTGATCCTTGGGTTTAATTTGAATTTGGTTATACCCTGAAAATCCGTCCATGAAAGAAAAAACTTCACTTCTCTCACACTTGTCGATGATCTGATCGATGAATTGTGTAGGGAAGTTGTCCTTAGGACAAGATTTGTTCAAGTCATGAAAATCCATGAATACACGGATGGTTCCTTGCTTCTTATTCACAGGAACGAGATTGGATACCCATTCAGTCAAGGGAACTGGGTAGATGAAGCTAACATTAAGCAGTTTCTCTACCTATGCCTTAATAACAGGGGCCTTATGAGGATTGACAACTCTAAGACGTTGTTGAACATGCTTAGCATCCAGGTAAGTTTTAATCTCATGTTTGACAATTTGAGGGTCGATTCCCGACATCTCTTCATATGACCAAGCGAATACATCTCAGAATTCCTTGAAGAGTTTGATGTAGATCAAGATTTCTTCTGGCAAACAATCCACACTGATGTGTACATTTTCAATCTTTCCAGGGGTACGAGAGATATCGATCGTGACGGTAGGGGAGATACTCACCATATTTCCCTCGGCATAAATGCCATGCATATCAATCAGAAATACGATGTCATCGATTATCTCGCTCAGAGTAGATCTAAAGTCATCTTTTTCGATTCTAGCAAGCTCTGGGAGAAAATAAGAGTGATGATGCACATCATCCCAAGGTTTGTCAGAACCATTCATGGCCTCAATGATAGCTTCATCCGAGGGAAAAGTATCATTGAGGCAATCACGTGAATAAGACGATGAAGTGGCCCACACGGGCTCAAGAACATGATCCTCCTCATCCGTTTGCGAGGTGGTAGGATCGAGATCGATGAAAGAGTCAAGAACAACTTGATATGCTATCTCTACTGTCGATAGTGGCATGGCCATTCTATCATGCGACTGACCTTCACAAGACATAGTCGAGGAAGGTAGGGTCCAAGGATCGTTAAAATAGGAAGTGCGAAAAGGAACAAACCTATTTGATGAAACAAGCCTACTGGACATGGCGTAAATATGGTGAACCAGTGCCATGAAGTCGAAGGTACCCATAAGGGATGAATACATTCCGACACCGATATTCTCAGTTGCCGATGGAGAATTGACGACCACGAGGATCGATGGTCCAATAGATGAATTGGGGCTATCATATGCAAAGGACAGCTGATCGATCATCACGATCTTCCCATCGTGAGGAAAACAAAGAGTATAGAAGACGAACGATACGATGGCAGTCATAATGTAAGTCCAATTGCATCCTAGCAACAAATTATAATCGAGGGGAACATAAACCACCTCGACATCCACCTCTACCATCTTCCCACCTAACTGGATCGGAAAGGCAAGAAGGATACCGTGAGGGCAGAAGGAGCGACTGTCAAAAGCAATCAACATGGTTGGAGACTGAGAGAGAGGTAGAGAGCCGGGGGCTTTCCAACAGACTAGGGACTTCACACATATTGCAGTGCCTTCATCAACAACAATACACTTGCTGGTATACTTTGAGTAACCCACGTGGATTTGGAATGCCACATGATAAGGCAAGTGATGCTTCACATATGTGACGTCAAACTTGATAACTTTCGAGCCAATAGGATCTAGAGCTCCTAACGCAGATAAAAAGGCATTCCTCTGTGAAGGACACGTCTAGAGTACCTCCAGAGCTGACATCACACAAGGGGTTTGACCTAGGTCCTCAACAATAGAATAATTCTGAGCGAGTCTAGTATTAGGATTGTGGGTAGAGTGCTTGAGTACTCCTTTCAAAATATGAGGCGATGGCTCTAGTTTTTCAATTTGTAAGGGCATCTCCGGAGGAGGAGGAGACTCAATACCAAGTATAGTTTGTGGATAAATGTAATCACGAGATCGGGTGGCTACATTAACCTTAGATTTGACCATATTGATGCGTAAACGATCACCGTCTTGTGCTGGTGGGTTTTGAATCCCACTCGCCACATTTCTGGCATTTGAGGAGCTCAAGGACATTTGTTGGTTATGTGGAAAATGATTCATCAACATGATGGGTGGTAGAGATAAGAGCCTCGCAACTTCCGCAAGTTTGGGGCATAAATGAGTAAGGTGATCATCTATACAAAGTTTACAGGGAAAATTCACCTTACACCTTTATTTCTTTCCCTCACTAGCATTATTATTCATCTTCTCATTATTACCATTGTCCTTGGGTTTATTATTATTCTTCCCACCCTTAAGATTATTATTACGTCCTTTCTTCTTATTCTCGCCTGGTTGCTAGTTACCATTTGGGCCAGTCGATGATTGCACATAATGTACATCCACCAACTGAGTGGGATTGGAAGACACAGACGAAGCTGTCCCTCTTGTAGACTATTTTAGAGATAACTCTTTCAAATGGCTTGTCACCGAGTCTATGGATTTCACATTGGCAGAGCCTACAATTCCATCAACATGAAGCCCGAGCTTTTGTCTAGGGTTGTAGTTTGACCTCAGTGTGTCAGGAAGAATCTCATATAACATCCCAGGCTGAACATATATAAGATCTAAATGCGGGGATTTGAAAATCACTTCTTCCTTAGATGTAACCCCGAATGTAGAAACATCCTTCGAAATAGGAGGCTGTAGAGATTTAAGGAACCACTCTAGCATGAATTCTGGTGGTATGCAAGTCTTGATCAACCTCTTTTGTCTACGCCACTCTTGGATGTGATCCGAGATATGAGTGGCTTTGTCCTGATGTAAGGTCGACAAAAGTTCTAGGCCATCATCGTAACAAACCAAAAATTGGAAGTGGTTAAGGAAGACTAGAACCATCTGACTAAAGGTCCTGTATGCCCCCCTAGGTAGCTCGATATACCATTTCGCAAAAACCCTTGTGAGGGTGCATTGAAACAATCTTAACCAAATGGAATTGTCATTAAAGGAATTCAAAGAGTACCATAGGTGAAAGGTGGTAACGTGATCACTAGGATCCTCACCATTCTTGCCTTCAAATTTTGGAATATCCGAAGGAAGCTTGGTGGGAACGAGGGGCCATGTAGGATCATGACACACATGGTCGTTCATCAACTTAGACAATTCTGGTAGATTGAGTGTGGACAGAAAAGGGAGATGGGTATGTGACATCTGGCCCCAAGCTCCCTGGAAAGATTGTGGTGGGGGAATTGTAGCCCATCCAGGGTTCTAGTAAGAACCATGGCCCTGTTCGGGATTGTAAGACCCTCCTCCAGGATGATTCATAAGGGGTTGGTTGGGCATCATTCTAGTAGGAATGTTTTGATGAGGGTTATAAAAAATGCCCCCGACTGGAGTGGACCCAGGTTGGGTGTTGCCCAAGGAGTGAAACTAACCTCCTACAGGTGTGAATCCGAAGGATAAAGGTGGATTCGCCATGCCAAACGTGTTGGTCGGAATCGACACTGAGGAGGTGGGTGTAAAGGATATAACTTGAGTAGAATCTTATCTGCCAGGTTGGTTGATCCATCTAGAAGAAACATGATTAGACATGATATTAAAAGGAGGAAAGCCTCTCATGGTAGGAGTCGTTTGAGGGACATGAATACCACCAAATGAGAATGAAGTATAAGAAGGAGTTGTGCCCCCGATTCCAATTTTAGCATTAGGGCCAACGACTGGAATGGAGTTTGAAAACTGTGAAGTAAAACTTGGCATACCATAGGAAAAAGGACTAGAGGTCATCGAGATGGATTGAACATTATAGCCTGGTGAATGGCCAAGATACCCAAAAGGGTTCATGGCTATAGGTTGAGTATTCACTATAGGATGGGAAACGATGATAATAGGTGCCTCCGACACTACAACCATTGTGGTTGCAGGAGTCGAAGGGGTACCATTAACTATAGTAGGTGTGGGATTCAAAGGGCTCCCAATATCTTGATGACTCGGTTAAGTACTCATCCTTGTAGTATCATAAGTCTGATAAGTGGAGGTGTGTGTACTATGTTTAGTAACTCTACGCCTTTTAAAAGGAAAAGACTCAAAATGTGATGGTAACTGTAACAAGCAGCGAGACCTGCGGGGAAGCTGGTCTGGCTCCATGACAATTCAAGTTTCAAGATATAAAAAACAAATCCTAAGGCCAACTAGTAATCAAAGAGAAAACCAAAAATAATTAAATGACCAATATGCACACAAACAAGATAAAGTGGCCGAAAGGGACCTCCCTCTCTAAAGTAGGTATGCCTCACCCAAGAGGGGCCCGAGTCTCCGCTGCTAAAGATTGAGGAAACATAATCAATTATAAGGGCCCTCATGGGATTAACAACCAGTCGGTCAGATCCCCTCAGAGAGGTAATCCTCCACAAAGGTTATGTGCTGTCTAACCCTTATCTAACCCAGGGTACCTGCAGAATAACCCCTGCAAGTAACCTATGTGGTACCTAAGTCAAGAAACTAAGAAACCATGGTATAATCGATGCACAGACGAACAATCGTAAGTCAAGTCCACCATATGGGCAGGGTAGAAAATCTTGAAACCTTGAAAGCACCGCCTCTCACGGAGGTAAGGGCACTAGCAAGATCCCCATATATGAATAGGTCCCTAGAAATATATCTGACGCTAAGAAGGTATTGGGGGGATATCCCTTCAACCGACCTCACGCAATCTCGTGCTTAACTCTGGTGTAAGCGAAGCCTCCTGATATTACCGATTATACAATGGATTTCTCCACTCCCTTAGTCAGACACATATGTTGATTTAATAGTCTTGGAGAATTTTACTCACAAAATCCTATTCCAAGGTTGTAATTCTAAGCTAGTTTGTGCACCCCATAAAATAAAATCGTTACTAATGAATTTTAAATTATAGCATTAATTTTAATGGCCTTTCTTACTCAAAAGGTGCGGCCGTGAAACTAGTGATGTTATGACTCAACAAGTGAAATAAATGAATATGAATACAATGCAAAGTTCTAACTTCAATTTCCAATAAATGATATGCTTTTCAAAAATGAAATTTTCAATTCAATTCTGCAATTCTAAATAAAATGAAATCTTTCTTTACATGCACTAAGATAAATGACAAAGACTCAAGAGATCAAAATGCTAATCAAGTAACATGCCTAATATTTTTGTATTTTCAATATAAGAGAATGAAAATGCAAGGACTGAACATCATCTTGATATAAAGACTCTACTATGTATAGACATAGATAACCCAAGTAGGATATCAAGGAACAAAACACCCAGCCCAAGGTGCAAGGAAAATCAAAATGAAAAGATGATGAGAAAGGCACCGCCCAAAAATTCAACGAAAGACATGTTTCCTGTCATTCCACATACACTTAACAGTCACCACAGAGACCCAAGAAGACTCAAAAATCATCAAAACCTACCCAACAACCACCAAACCCAACAATCAAGTGACAAAGGTTGATGTACACGATTTCTCAAGGGAAAAGCGCGCATGTACGCAGCTTGCAGAAGTACAACACGCGTATGTATGAGAATGTCAAGCAAAAACCCGCGTATATGTGTCAAAGCACAGCTAGGCTAAGGAGAAGGATGAAAAACTTAGACTTAGAGTGAACAAAGGCTGTCAAGCAATCATACAACAAGAAACTCAATATGAACGAGAGGAATCTAAGGAGAAAAACACTCCAAACCCCCAAAAAGAAGATTCCCCAGTATGGTCGCCAATTCTGTTATGAGGAAAATATCTTTATGGCTAGGGGTAAACCACAACAGATGGAAATGAGTGTAGAAATCAACTCTAATATCAATTATGCTATATAAACAAATATGATAACAAGACAAGATAAGAGTCCTACCTCGTCCAAACATTCGATGAAGTCCACCATTGAGCACTTGACCCAAAGCAATATACCTACAACTAGTCCTCAACAACCAAGCAAAGCAAACATATGGTGATAATATATAATGTTAGCACATTTGATAGAATAATCCATCAACATTCATAACAAATATTCCCATGGAATAACAATTCAAATATTTGCGAGATATTAATTGGACGAGAAAAGAGTATTTCTATTAAGATATAATCATTTGAAGTGAAAGAGTTACAAACTTCTGTGTCGACACGGTTTGAAATCAAGAAACTAAGTTCCTTCCAGTTGGGCCTCCACCACTTCAATCCTCCACCAAAGGCAAGATCATATAAGAGAGACAATGGAGTTCTCAATCAATAAGGGAAGAGCTTGGGGTCTGCACAATGTGTTCAGACTTGAAGGACAAAGGGATGCAGACTCAATGTGAAGTGAATAATTTCTCCAGAGTAACTTTGCTCTCAAAGTTGAATTCTTTCTCCTCTTTTCCATAGTTCGGATTTGTCCCATTTATAGCCTTCAAGTGAAACTGAAGGTCCGAGTTGGAACGTTTCTAGTATATGGAAGGCCAAGGATCATTGATCTCGTGATGTGACATAGAAACCCGACACCATTTTTTAATTTTGGGCACATTTCTCGATGTACACGAGCTGTAGTGATGCAACCTGCGTATACACATGCTACAATATAGGCAGGGTGTGTATATGTGGAAAAATCATGTTTTTAGCTCTGGGATTTGCAAAAATGGACTTCAAGTCTGCATAGGGAAATGGAAAAAGGCCCTCTGTGCAAGATTGCATAGGGTGAGGCAAATCTTGCTATAACAATCTCATGTTTTTTGGTTCCACCTACTACGCATTAATTCCTAAGGAGTAAAGAAATAAGCTTGATGCAAGGAGACAAAATCCCATCTTCTTGGGGTACATAAATATCACCAAGGCGTATAATCTTTACAATGAGCTAAACAAGAAGTTTATTCTTTCCAGAGATGTAATTTTCTTGAATCCTCCAAGAATGAAAAAATGTTGAGCAAGAACTTGATCATTTGGATAGATTCACTCATGTAAATAAATATAACTAGTTTGATGATGAGATTCCACATATTGAAGGGAAAATCCCTATCTTGGATCAATCTTTGGAATCTCCTTTTGAAGCACAATCTCCCCCTCATGAAGAAGTTCTAGCCACTTCATCAGAATAGGAAGTTTGTTTGGATGATGCTATTGAGAATATTGAAAGGATGAACCTTGATGGAAATGCAACACCATCTCAATCAATGGAGCAACTTGGACCATCACATAAAGGTCCACCAAAGTGGCTCATAAAGACACTTGAAAGTGTTCATCCCGATGAGGTTGGAAATACATGAACTAGAATTTCTACAAGACAATATGGAGGTGATGTAGAGAATTCAGATTCAAGTGATGTAGATGATATGGATGTTTCATATGATGATGAATTGAATTTATATACTAACTTTAAACCAAATTCCTTTGAAGAAGCTACTTTTCATGATGAGTGGAAATAATCCATGTATAAAGAGTATGATGCTATCATTAAGGATGGGACATGGAATTTGGTGGACCCTCCATTTGAAACCAAACCAATTGGCTGCAAGTGGGTCTTCAAGAACAAGTAAAAATCTGATGTCTCACTTGAAAAGCACAAAGCGAGGCTCATGACAAAAGGATTTGCATAGAAAGAAGTCATTGATTATGAGGAGACTTTTTCCCCCACAAAAAAATGGGCTAGCATTTGTACTCTATTTTCCTTTGCAACATAGAGTGGATGTAAAGTTCATCAAATGGATGTGAATATTTCTTTCTTGAATGGAGACTTGAAAGAGAATGTCTGCATGTCTCAGCGAAAAGGTTTTGTTGTGAAGGGACAAGAACAAAAAGTATGCAAACTCATCAAATCCTTACATGGCCTGAAACAAGCACCATGAGCCTGGTATGAAAAGCTAATTGAGCATATTCTAAAATTGAATTTCAAGCAATTTTATCTTGATGATGCAACTTTGTTTGTCAAGAAACTTGGAAAAAATATTGTACATCTTGTAGCGTATGTAGATGATCTATTGACAACAATGAACAACGAAAGCTATATTGCATCCATAAAGAAAGGCTTTGAGATGACATATTTGGGACATCTTCACTACCACTTGGGAATTGAAGTGACTCAAAATCCAAAGTACATATTCATCTCCCAAAAGAATTAATATAGTTACCAACGTAACGAAAAATGTGACCTCAAAAAAAGAACTCTAGTGCCAAAAACACATATTTTTGTGTTAAAATACTAAAACCAACCCTTGAATTAAAAAGTGGTTCCACCAGTAGCACCCTTTTTTTTTTCTCGGGGTTAAAATTATGACCATGGCTTGTAATGTTGCTAACAAAATCCTTAAAATAAATCCCTGAATCAAAAAGTGGTTGTACCGATAACACCCCCTTGTCTTTTCGAGGTTAAAATTATACCTTATTTAAAACCATGGCCTTAACAACCAGTACTGTTGCAACCAATATCTTAAAATTAACACTCAAATTGAAAAACAATTTTACAAATAACATCCTTTTGTTTTTTAGAGGGTTAAAATTACTACTTGTTTGAAACCATGGCCTTAACAACCGTTACCAATGAAACCAAATCTTAAAATCAACCTTTGGATCTAAAAGCAATGATAGTAGTAGTGCCATTTTTATTTTAGACTCAAAATTGCAATATTTTTGAAGCTATGAATAAAAAAAATCACCATTATTGTAATCAAAATCATTCCTTTTATTTTTGTTTTTAAAAAGGCCTTTAAAAAACAACAAAATCTTTTACTTTTAGAAAAACTAAAAAATAATGTAAAACAAATTTACAAATAAAATAAAAATACAAAATTAAAAAAAATTAAATAAAAAAATTAAAAATAATATAACAAATTAAAGCAAATTTAAAAAATTTAAAAATAACATTTAAAAACATATTTACAAAAATGTAAACAATAAACAATAAAATTATTAAATAATTTTCCTTGGAAAATATTCTATTATCACAAAAAGTGAAATGCATGTTTCGGTATAGGATATGAGCTATACTAGTCCTGATAATTATCCCATTATACGAAATTATGTCTACTCCAAGAGGAGTTATGACCCTTTACTAGTACACATTTCCGTCATTTACAAAAAATCATTTTTTTTTCTACTTACAAAAATTCAACACAATACATTCTTGCATTTAAAAACAAAATTCCATGGCTTCGATCTCTTCCCCTTTGAGAAATTCATAGCATCCAAAAGCTCCAACTGGAAGGCTCAACGCTTCTTTGGATAATTCATGCGCTTTTGAGTTCAATTCTCGAAGCATGTGAAGGAAGGAAATCCATTCAAAGGACTGGCAATATGATTTGATGTCCTGCATGATAGTGGATAACTGAATATCTTGTGCAAAGTTTTTTCCATTTTCCCAATCTATCACAATCTTGGAGTCTCCCATCACTTAAAGTTTTATGACTTCCTTTTCCTTAGCTATCTTGAGGTGAGTCCACAGAGCTATAAATTCTGCTATGTTGTTTGTGCCTGGACCTGATGCATATATTATGAAAATATAATGATTGTGACTGATATAAAGGACCACCCCCACTCTGCAAATTGGAGGGTGCCCCTGGATGACCCCATAAAAATACCCCCATAAATTTCTGTAATCAATTTCCAGGAGAGAAGGGAAGCAAATATTATTCACCTTCGGTTTGTCTTTGAATTCTTTTTCCAGCCCAATAGTGAGGGCCACCGTCACTTCTGGGGGCACCAACTTATCTTTGAATATGCTTGTATTCTGATCCCACCAAATATTGTTGATCAAGATGCTCGGGAGGCCTGCATACAATTTCACTTATTGATCCTGCAACCGATCTTTTATGCATTCATCAAGATTAATTTTTTTTCATTTCGCCTTAGCTTGTGGTTTTTCCTTTATGATCTTGAATACCTGGGCTGAATATGGGAAGAAAATAAACAAATGAGTTAATGTTTCATAATTGTTTTTACATAATGAATACCAGTTGGGACTGTACCATCCCCATTTGATACCATTCGACCATGTTAGTAATTTGTCATTGAGGGTGGGCCATAGTGTGAGTTTTCATTTGAGGGGAGCGTGGATTTTCCACAACACCCCCCACCACCATTTTTTGGTACCAAAGAAAGAGTAATCAAACTAGGCTTTGTATCTGAGCTTCGTAGTAAAAGATCCATTCTTTGGATTTTTCAACCACACC
>ML817524.1:76009-86894 GCA_009831015.1 Picea engelmannii
GAGTCACAAAGAGAGCCCTTTATACAACAACAAATATCATCTACAAATTGAAAATGCATCAACTCCTCTCTATCAGACACCTTCACTCCTCTTAGGAATCCATTTTGTTTGGCTTCCTTTAGAAGCATACTTAATGCTTCCATTATGATCATAAACAAGAAAGGAGACAAAAAACAACCTTGTTTGAGTTCTCTTGAAGATTTTAAGAACAAAGAGGGCACTCCATTTATCAAGACTACAAACGACACATTCTGTAAGCAACCCATAATCCAGTTAATTGACCCTAGATTTAATCCTAGGTGAATCAGAGTCAGTACGAGGAACTCAAAATTGACCATATCATAGGATTTAGAGAGGTCCAATTTGAGGATTTTTGCTTTTAAATTCTTCATTTTAGCTGAGTATAAGGTCTCTTGGGCCACCGCTAATGCATCGTGAATTTACTTGTTGTGCAGGAAGCTAAACTATTCTTCTCTTATGAAAACACTCATTAAGGGTTTTAGACAACGAGTTATCACTTTGGATATCATCTTGTTAATCACATTATAGTAGGAAATTAGTCTATAATCCCCAAAAGAGTCCCCTTTTTGTTTCTTGGGGTTTATACATATGAACGTTGAGTTAAAGGAATTAATTACCCTTCCATTCCTTTGGGCTTCTCTGACCACCTTCAATAAGTCCTCTTTGATTAACTCATAGAATTGTTTAAAAAATTCCACTATGAATCCATTAGGGCCTGGGATTTTACCATTCTGCATTGAATGAAGGGATGAATAGATCTCAAACTAAACCACTTCTTCTTCCATATTCCGATTCATTTCCTCCACAAACACTACTGGAAACTTAGAGACCATTGCCAAGATTTCCTGAATTGGGCATCCTGCTGGTTCTTTAAATTGGTTTTCGAAGAAAAGAGCTCCCGCTTCAGATTTTTCTTGGAAGGAGCTTACTGGAATACCTTTTTCATTCTTTATTTCCCAAATAGTATTGATGTTCTTTTGAAAGTTGGAAAACTGTTGAAAAAAGTAGTATTATTATCCCCTGCTTCTAGCCATAATGCTCTACTTTTCATTCTCCAAGAATTCTGCTCTTTTTCCAGCCGAGAAATTTTTCGAGCCTCTAGGTCCTTTAGGTCATCCAACTTGCTTCAAGTAGGGGGATATCCCTCAAAAGTATTGACAAGAGAGAAAATCTTGGCCCTCGACCAAGTTTTGAGGAAACATTGGTCGGGTTTGACCACTTTTTGGACTTCGACAGGCTAGTCGAAGATGGAATGCCCAAGCGGAGCTGAGATCGCAAGATCTCACTTGTTTTGTGGAACCAACATGGGGTTCTTAGGGTTTTGTAATGGGTTATGGGAGGTGTTAGAATCATAGATCTGTGTCCTATCTTGGTTACAGACACCTGAGTCTTGTAACCCCCCTGTATCTACCTTGGGTGGGACTGCATCTGGTTCGCAGGTGTTGCCGAAAGGGCCGATAGTTAGGGTTTTGTTGGTGCATTGTTAAAGCATTGAACCCTGGGTCTGCCCATGTGCCAAGAAATGGTTCCATTGCTAGGACATGAAACTATGATCACTGGGAATTGAAAGAAATGAGAAGCCTTGTGTGTAGATCTTCTTTTGTAGTGCGCAGTACTCTACTTGACTTGTGAAGCTCTGTGCTAAGAAAGAAAACCGATCTGAAGAAAAGCGGTAAGATCTTGAAAGAGGTAAAACTTTGTACTTTGATAGAGTAAGATAAGTGGAAATTTTTGTTTCGGAAGCATGAATCTAGGTATGTTTGATAGATTTTTTCCTAGTCTGAAAGCTAGGGTACAGTTAGAAGAAAGAGTTGATCTGAACAAATTTGATAAAAATAGAGAAATATATGTTATTCCTATGCATAGAAAGAATTTTTGGACTAACAAGTGGATGAAGGAACCTAGAAAGAATTTTTTTAGATTGCAGGTCCAACACTGTGATCCTAGTGCATAGTACAGGAAAAGTTGGGGAACTTACAAGAGGAATAGAGGATTAACCCTATGTTATAACTGCAGAAGACCAGGACATATTGCTAAGGAATTCCCTGGTATAGGTCCTATTTGTCTTTATTGTAAAATTGTTGGTCATGATGTTGATGATTTCCCAAGGATGTTTGCTAAAGTTGAAAGAATGAACATGAGTCAAGAGAATAAGAGCATGTTAGAAGATAAGAAAGAGAAAGGATAAGAGAAAGCTCAAACTATGTTAGTATAGTTAAAAGAAGCAATGAATGATCACAAAGATGTTAGTTTACCAGAGATATTGAAAGAAAAACAATGCATATGTACAAGAATAGGAGACTTCGACATAGGTTGTGTCTTGGATGAGGAAACACAAGTGAATGTTATGACAGAAAGCACTTGGGAAATTTTGGGAAAACCTACTGTGATACCTTCATTGGGAAGAATAGGCTTGTTTAAAGGAAAGATGATAACCCTATGTGGAAGAGTTACTAATGTACCTTTTATCATCCTTGGAACATCAACAAAAGAGGAATTTGAAGTTATTAGGTTTGTTGAGAACAACACCCCTTTTCCTCTTTTGTTAGGAAAGACTTGGATTGAGAAGGATCAGATCAAAAGGAAATTAGAGGAAGAAGATACTCAAAAGAAAAAGTGAGAACTAAGGGATATCATAGATAGAAAAATAGATCGACTGATAGAAGAATGAGAAGTTGAGTGAAAGCAACAAAGGACAAGAGAATTAGTTGTTGAGATTGAAAGAACACAAGAAGTTTTGAAGGACCTATCCATGCAAAAATAAAGTATATCTACCCAAGAAATAGTAAGAGAAGGGATATTAACTTCAAACCCTTTGAGAACACATCAACAATGTAAAGTCACTTCTCTAGGAGAAGATATGAATAAGAATGGAAAGAGGCAACTAGAAATAGTTAGAGAGATTCAAATCACAGGAAAGAAGGCAAGGAAGCTCAGTAGGAAGAAGGATAAGTTGGAAAAGCTAGAATAAGTTACAGAGAATAGATGGAAGATTTCACAGATTGGAAATTCGTAGGAGGCAGGCTTGCATGCTCTGAACCTCGCCAAAACAACAGAACCACACAGAAGGGAACTTCGCCCTGGTGAAGCTTAATGACCATTGGAGGTGCCCTGACCGTTAGAACGATGCTTCAGAATGACTAGGAAACACATTTATGGGTGGATAGATCACCGTTAGACGTTGAGACCGCGCCCTAATGGACGAATTTGCATTAATGGAGTCATTTCTATTTGTTGGAGGAATCCGTTTCGATGCTCTCTTATTTAACCCGTCGGATGCTGCACCGGGACCACTTTTTGCTACCTGTAATTATCTAAGCTAACAGAGAAGTGATTGTGTGTGTCGAGATTTGCTATCAAACCTCGCCATCTTTTGTTTACCCCACTATCCGTTCACCTACCCTGACTTATTTGTTAATAGTGAGAATGTTGACCGAGCGCACTAAGCTAAAGAAGTCCGTTGAAGAAGTTCTGAAGAAGTTGATGGCTGATAAAGCTATGTCTGAGGGAGTCAATGCATCATCGACCAGGGGACTACAAGCTTCCCCTTCGAATGGACGTCGCTCAAAACCTGTCAACCACATGACTGAGAAGCGAAGTAAGCACCACGATGATCTGGCTAATGCAAAGCAGATCCCGTCGGTCTTATCGGATTATATCCCACCGTTGGCTGGCGTGGTTAACTACGACAACATTCCATGGGAATTCAAGTACAATTTGATCACCGTGTACATACCAAAGGGAATATGCATAGTTGGAACCCAACTAGGACAGATCCCCACATTGAAGAACAATGAATTTAACCTTGGAGACAGAAATAACTACGCGATGCTCGCGTCCCATAGATATTTGATGAAGACGACTGGGAAGAAGCCTCACATAGTCTCCCAGCCTTGGATTAAGGAGCTCGCGTAGTCCATGATACTGAACGTAATGAAGATCCCTCACTTTGGCCGACATCAAGAGCTTAACGCTTGATTTAAAATCCTCTTGTTGTGCTATCATGGAGGATATATGTGGCTCGATAGATGCATTACTATGGATCCGACGCTAATCCACCTGATGCAGGGACCCGACCCTCAATAGTTCTACCCAGGGAAGACCTCAGATCGCTCCCTAGAACAACGCATTAAGGGGGCATATGATGAAGTTGAGAAGGGAAAGAGAGGCTACAAGGTAGCCTCCATATAGGATGGCGCAGTGCGCTTAGCTTGCCAACTCATAGCTGGCAAGATCGTCAGAAATAACCACCCCACACAGGTCACCTGGTTCGTGGTGGACCTAGCAGGAAAATGCATGGAGGGGATGCAAATGATTTGGATGAGCAACCTCATCAACGAACTTGAGAAAGACTTCTGCAAAGCGCAGGGTCAGGGATAGGAGTTCCATTTTAGCTGGCTGCTCGTGTTGATCACATTTGTCGCTTGTAAAATGTCAGAAGGAGCTGCCTTCCCAGAGATTGAAACTTCAGAGCCGTTGGCTGCGAGGTTCTTGACCTTATGGTATATGAACGATATATCGAGGAAATGGAAGTCGAACGCAGTGTTCCACGCCTACTATAAACAATTGAAGGTTTCCATTGAGTCATTCCCACAGATGACTCCTCGCACTTTGCACCAATACAGACCACTAGTTAAGTTTTGCATAGATCCACACTTTATTATATCACTGCGTGCAAAGATGATAGTAAGGAATAATTACAGTCCTATTACAAGTTGACCGATGAATACATGGAACAAATCAAGAAGGAGTGGCCAACAGAGTTTTTGGTACCGGTTGATGATGAAAAAATCTCAGACCTTGACATCATCGAAAGCCCCTTGGTCACCCAGTTCAAGCATGCAGGAAAAAAAAGCGTGAAGAAGAAGAAGAAAAAGGAGTAAGTTCATAACATAGAGACTGATGAGGAGGACAACGCCTTAGAAGAAAGTATACCTAGATCACTCACATGAGGAGGAGGAGACAAAGAAGGAGAAAAACAAGGAGAAGGTGAACTTACACCACCGAAGGATCCCCCTACCGAGGCATAAACATCAAAGAAGAGGAAGGTTTCTTCACAGAAACCTTCAGCAAGAAAGAAGACCCATGCCAATAAGCCCCAGCTAGAGGCTACGCTTACAGAGGATGATATTGGTCTAGTCCATGGAGCAATGGAGGATGTGTCTGAGGACCTCTTACAAAGATATGGAGCAAAGCAAGAAAATCTGTATGAGAAGGTCGAGAAGGAGCTGAAGGAGATACACGAATCTATTCTCTCGGTCCGCACAGTATCCACTGCACCTTCCTCATCAGAGACTACAAAGTTGGGGGATGAACTGGCCCAACTTCGAAGACTTGCAGATGAAATAGAGGCTCGACTTCTATGAGTCCAAGAGGAGAAGGATAAGGCTATAGAAGCCCTGAAGAAAGAAAGAGAGGAAATATTGGAGCAGCTACGAGTTGCACAGTACTGTGAAATTGCTTATGAGAATGATAAAGATGAGTTCTGGGCGATGCTCGAGGAAGACAAAGAAAAGATACAGAAGGAAAAGGACCAGTTGCTTGCAGAGCAGACTGCTGTCAGAGAAATGGTGGGTAGAGCACTTCTCTCTGTTCCAAGCATGGCACAGGGAGAACATGAGGAATTTCAGGCTCAAGTGATGAAGCTCATTGAGGCCATCCAACAACTTCAAGAAAGGGTAATAGAGTTGGAAATCCAAGAAATCCCGAGCACTCCGCAGGAATGACGCGACCAGAGGGAGGAATCCACTAAGAGCATAGTGGAAAGGATCAAATTACTCACCTCAGAATGCAAGCAGCTAAGCAAAAGAAGTGTGCAAACCTACAAACACCTTACGGAAGACCCAGAACTTAGGAAGTTAGAAGCGTAGCTACAAGAGGTGCAACAACAGGCACTGACAGTTCAAGCACAGATGAAGTTGCTTAGTTCAGTCGAGAGAATGAAGAGATCACAAGAACAATGTGCAGTCCAACAATAGATTACTGCCATCCAAGTCAGAGTAATGGAAGTCACACATAAGCTACAACCGGTGTAGGATGAATCCTGTGTGGTATTTGAAGAGATCGAAGGACAAGGTTCACAACTGGACCAAGTGGTTGTGGTAGTGGAACAACACTTGGAAGGGCCTGTTACAACACAAATGATCTAGGAGTTCACTGAGCAAGAGGCTCAGGTGAAGAAACAAGTCAAGGTGGCTCGATCTAATCTCGAGGCCTTCGAAGCAACACTGCCTAGATCTGAGTGACTCGGGACGAGTCACAGGTGAGTGTTGGGGGCCTGTTGGCCCTCGACCAAGTTTTGAGGAAACATTGGTCGGGTTTGACCACTTTTTGGACTTCGACATGCTGGTCGAACATGGAATGCCTAGGCAGAGCTGAGATCGTGAGATCTGACTTGTTTTGTGGACCAAGAATGGGGTTCTTATGGTTTTGTAATGGGTTATGGGATGTCGGTCCATGAGTTTACCCATGATTGGGCCTTTTTCTAAGGAATGTAAAAGTATAAATAAGAAATAATGTAATGTACTAAGGGGTGACTAGCTAAGTGCAAGTAGTTATGTGTTGCTTTGTGCAACAAAGCATGTATGTAAGGCTCTTTGCTTGAGAGAAGAGTTGGCTCTGTGCCTTGACCTGATTTTGGGAAGGTGGATCTGGTGCGCAGTGTGCAGATCACCTGTCCAGTGCGAATCTTGGCTCTGCGGCTTAGTGCGCAGGAGCAGATGAATGTAAGATATTGGAGACTAATAAAGAAGAAGAAGCTATTGGTGGACGTAGCCCCACACTGGGGTGAACCATGTATATCCTGTGTTGAGGGTTTGCTCTATGTTATGATGTTTATGCTGTGAATCTTTTTAATGCATTGAATGTAATATATGATATATCAATCCATGAATGCTTAGTGCTTTATTTATGTGAATGTTCTGGATCTAACTTATGATGCTTAGTGCGATGTGTATGCTATCATTATTACTGTGCTGATCTATAGTTAGGGTTTGTTATATGATGTGAATAAGTGGATAAGTTAATGCATGTTATCTTCTAAGTTATTTGCGAGGTGTTAGAATCACAGATCTATGTCCCATCTTGGTTAAAGACACCCAAGTCCTGTAACCCACCCTGCCTCTACCTCAGGTGAGACTACATCTGCTTCGTAGGTGTTGCCGAAAGGGCTAATAGTTAGGGTTTTGTTGGTGCACTGTTAAAGCATTGAACCTTGGGTCTGCCCCTGTGCCAACAGGAAACATTCTCCTCAATTTTAAGGACATATCTATGATTACGGGCTCTGTAGGCTGGGAGCCATTATTTTATGGCTCGCTTAACTCTTGCAAGATTATCCGCCATTTGCTTCATCATAGTATCAATGTTCAATTTGTCAAGATTCCATCACTCTGAGAATATCAACCTTTTGAAGTCTTATTCCTCCAACCATACCTTGTTAATTTTTAAAGGGGCCGAGGGAGATTCAACCTCGAAATTTACCTATAAAGTAATAGGGCGATGGTTAGATAGACCCTTGTCTACCACTGAATATTTTTCTCGGATTATGGATTCCAAAAGGGGTTCTATAACTAAAAATCTATTGATTTCTTCACAACAACTTCCTGGTCAGATATAAAGTTTCGCCAAGTGGGATAAATTTTTATTGGTTCTATGTCGACCAACTTCTGGTTTTCTATATGCAAAAACAATAATTTTCTTTGACTGTCTATTATGGAGATTGATCCTTAAAACTCTTAGATAGAAATAGTGAAATTAAGATCCCCTCCTATGATAAACAGAGGATCGCTAAAAGTGTCTGCATGAATCAGATCCTCCCAGAAAGTGATCATGTCAGAATAGGGCCTATAAATGTTTACAAAAGAGATAGGCTTATCAATGTTTTTGTGCTTCAACTTAACATAAATAGTTGGTTGAAAGGAGGATGAGATAAGAGCCTAAAGATATGGGCTCCATCCTGTAATAAGTCCTCTGGACATCCCTTATGCGTTGATTATGAAAAATTACCAATTCTTCATCCATGAACCAAGGGCTACCCTAGATATCTCTCCTCTACACATAGTCTCTTGTATCATCACTGCATTAGGCTTGATATTTTTCAATAATATCCTAAGGGATAGATTTTTTCGGGCCCCCCCTACCCATCTAGCATTGAAGGAGAGGATCAACATAATTTATGAGAGCCTCGGGATTTCCCTACTCTAAGGGCCCTAGTGATAGGATCTTTCCTTCCTTTCTTGATCTCAGCTACCACATTCTCTTGTGTCTTTGATAGATGTGACCTTCTCCACATCGGATTGGACTGAGGAGGATCTAGGAAAAGACAACCTTTTGAAGGGGTCGACTCCTTGAGGGATGCCTTGGAGCGAAGCTCATACCGCTTCCTAGCTAGGTGGAGGGGAGAACCAGGCTTAGCATCCTCAGAGGGGACTGTGGGAATAGATAAATTAGATAGCTGGGAAGGGAAATAGGAGGAAGGGGTAGGGGAGGCCCCAATTAGGGGGAAATCAAACCTTTTCTGAGATGGGGGAAAGCTGAACCAACATGATAGGGGAAGTGGCCACCAAAAGGGAAGGGATATCAAGGGACTACAGAGATGGGGAGGCAACATAAGGGGACCCATCCCTAGAAGCCTTGGGTGCTAGAGAAGGAGAGGGAGAGGGACACTAGGAAACACACCAGAACCAAACGATCCTCCACATCATCGTTATCGATTTGGGAAAAACCTGGAGCACCCTGGTCCATCTCACCTGGGGCACGAGCATGAGGGTACAAAATTTCTTTGGCATGAAGTGCATCCTAGAAACATATTGTGTTTTCCTCAGCTTGAGCTTCCACTTGTTCTCTTATGACTGAAGAGATATTCCTATGCCACACTTTTGTATGGACCTGGTAAAGGGGGGAAAGACCATTACATTGGGCTTTTACATGACCAATATGATGACACCCATGGCACTCGAAGGGAATCCTCCAGTGATCGACCTTATGGTTCCAAGTTTTAGAGCCCAATACCAAGTCCACATTGTCAACTGGCCCGTCCCTTGTATCGACCTCCACCTAGATCCATGCCCACCGACGGTCAGGTTTTGAGTGCCAATTTGGTTCCAATCCAATGAAGATACCGATCTTGTTTCCAATGGACTCAAGGGATTACTTCATCCAAAATTTAAGCAGAAGCCCAGGGAGGATTGCCTATACCCGCTTCAAATCTAGTAGTTCTCATGCAGAGTCAAAATCAACGAACCAATCCTTTAGAACTAGACCCAAAGGGCCCCATGTCCAATTCCTTTTGAGAATATATTGGCAGTCTTTCTAAGAATTCAAAATAAAACAATTCCACCCATGAGTTAGAATAAAGGCTTCCTGGATATAACCTAAAAAGGATTCCATTGGCTTTCCATCCATCACTTCAGAGCCTCTTTACTTATAAAATTTCTGGAAAAACGCCCAACGAGGGACCTACCCATGTATTTGGTCATGTCCCCCATTCCTATATATTTGCCAACGACCATTTTCACCTTTCCCCCTCTCTTTGAATGCACTTATCCAACTTCCTACTAGAGTGGGGAAGGATAACATAAGGAGATTTTTCGCTAGGCTCGAAAATGGATTGTGAGCCTGCAGGGGGCCTTTCCTCTTTTCTTTTCTCTGTCTCAAAGTTCCTAATTTGCAAACTACCAGGAGTCTGCTTTGAGCTAGGTCTTGAGGAAAGAGGGTTCATCAAATTATGTTCTGAAAGAAGGGTCTAATGAGTCTGATCAGAGGAATTAAAAATTTGGGTCGACTCATTGAGATGCAGATCCTTTGCATGGCTAGTCGGACCATATGGATTGTCGATATTTCCAATAGAGTCCGTAAGGGATATGGGATTCTGACCAGACCATTTCTCAAGGATCTCTTCGAGTAAGAAAAATATGGGAGATCTACCTGGACTGAGGTCGTAATTGACCTTGTCCTCCTCCCAAGTCGTCATCTGGCATACCAGGCTTTCAAACTGAGCCAAGTGACCTCTTCTAGAAAGGAAGATCCCACGGGAAAAAAGAGCGAGAGAAGAGGAGGCCCAGAAAAAACCAAAGGCAAGGATAAGGAAACAGAGAGGAAAATCCGGCTCGGGCCTGTGACCCGCACGCCCGGGTCTATGAAAAAAGGACCATAGGACTGAGACCTATAATCATAGAGCTTCCCCGTGATAAAATTATAAAATATATTTTAAAAAATAAATTAAAAAACCTTATAAAAATAAAATATTAAAAATATATTAAAAAAACTTTAACCTAAAAATAACATATATAAAAATATTAAAAAAATAATAAAAATATATTAAAAAAACTTTTAACATGCCTGAAGGGGTGTAGACCGATTGGCAAGTGCCGTGTAAATGGAAGGAAATATGTAAAGGAGGTCTCAAGTTCGATTCTCACCCCGATTTACTTGTGCTCCATACTTGCGGGCTGTGTGGCGCACCTGGGGTTATAGTGGTAGAGGACGGGTATTGACCACATGTCACACGAGTACGAAAACCGCGAGATTTTGATTCCCCCAGTAAAAAAAAGAAAAAAAAATTAAAAAAAAATTAACATAAAAAAAACATATTAAAAAGGTTAAAAGGGGGTGAGGGGGCCATTCTCCCCTCCCCACTTTACAAACATTTTACATAGTACCATCCTAAATCCATATTAGCTCCATATCTATCAAATGTCGAAAGGGATCAAATCTCTCGAGATGCAAACCTTTAACCTTTCCTCAAGTTTTGCACTCTAAAAAAGGTTTGTAACTCGAGAGATTTGATTCCTCTCGACACTTGATTTATTCAGAGTTAAGATGAATCTATGTTGGTTGTTATTCATTCAATTATATATATATATAT
>ML817524.1:87169-97758 GCA_009831015.1 Picea engelmannii
TATATATATATATATATATATATATATATATATATATATATATATATATATATATATATATATATATATATATATATATATATATATATATATATATATATATATATATATTGTTTTTATAATATTTTAATTTGTTTTGAAATATTTTTAAGGTTATTTTTTTTTTTCAAACATATTTTTAAATTCATTTCAAGTTAATGTGTTTTTTTATTTTTATTTTAATATACAATTTTTATTTGTATTTTATTTTTTGAAAATAATTTTCTACATTGTTTTTTATAATTTTTTTGTTTTTAAATCATTTTTTCTATTTTAAGTTGTTTTAGAATATATATATATATATATATTTTTAATTAAGTGCTTTTTAAAGGTGTTTTAAAATTATTTTAAAGAGAAAATGATGATGGAGAAGGTGTAAGTATGTCAATTAAAAATTATTATAATCTAATTTCGAAATAAAAATGATGTTAATGCTCACACTTGTTCTTGATTCAAGGGTTGATTTTAAGATTTTGGTTGCAATGGTACACGTTGTTAATACCATGGTTTCAAACATGTTGTAATTTTAACCTAAGAAAAAAGAGTCTGAGTATGCTAGTTTCCACATTTAGTCATAATGCTAGAAAATATTTTGGATAAAAACTATGTGTGAAGTTTTCAAATGTTCAACGTTTCAAGTGGACACTCCACCCATCATCAGGGACATAAGAAGCTGTTTATGGGTGGAGTGTCCACTCGAAATGTTGGACGTATCAAAACTTTACACACAGTTTTTATCCATAAGATTTTCTAGCAAAAAAAAGAGTGCTACTCATAGCACCACTTTTCAATTAGATAATGGATTTAATATTTTGTTTGCAATGGTACCAATTGTTATGTCCATGGTTTGAAACCAATGGTAATTTTAAACCCAAAAATGAAAAGGAGTGCTACTTGTAGCACCACTTTTTGATTCTGTGTTTTTTTAAGAATTTTGTTAGAAACATTAAACATCATGGCTACAAAAGGTTGTAGTTTTAAGCCCCACAAAAATAAGGGTGTCACCGACAACACCATGTTTTAAAACGAGGGTTAAAAAAATAATGATTGCGACCTCCAAGAAAATGAGAACTCTGGAGGGTTCTCATCAAGTTGGTAACTTTGTTAAGTACATTGGAGAATTATTGAACAAGTTTGGCATGACTGAGTGTAACCCTCTCTCTACTCCAATGGAACATAATTTGAAGTTCACATCAAAAGAAGGGAATGGATTTGAGGATGAAACCAAGTACAAATAGCTTGTGGGAACTCTTATCTACCTTACCACCACCAAACCATATATTTAATTCATTGTTGGGATTCTTTCTAGGTTCATGCATAAACCATGTGAAGGACTGTAACACACCCATGGTGGGACGTCAAAATTTCATTCTTCTTAAGAGAATCAAAACCCCCATTCGGGGTCTCTATTCCATTATGCTCTTCCATAAATCTCCAGCCACGGTCTCCATGCTCCGAACTGAGCTTAGAGATAGTAGATTTCCTCTCTCGAGCTCCTCGGGTTCTTCCATCCATCTATACTTGCATATGATCGCAAGCTATGACCCGACGCCAAGACAACAGGTGCCAAAAAAAATACTGCATGAATCTTCTGGAATTGCAAATATTCGAAGTTCACAATTTGATGTCGCATGTCCTCAAAGATTTTGATGGCCCTGATTCACTTCGGGACTTCGGTGTTCGGGAGTTTCAAACATTCCTACACCTTTTTCTTCTGAAGTACTTTGTACCCATAATTACAGATCGAGTGCCACATGCCCCTCATGATCGACAGTTATGATCTTCTTCGGTACTTCGACGTTCAGGATTCCTGAGCACTCCAACTCTTTTTCCTCCGAAGTACTCCATACCTGAAGTTCCAGATCAGGTGCCACACGTTCATCTAAATCAATGGCTTAGATCCACTTCGGGACTTCAACATTCAGGAGTCCCGGACGTTCACACCACCTTTTCTCCTGGAGTGTTTTCACCTAAAGTCGACGATCTATGCCACATATCCTCTCTCTCAGATCGATGGTACAAACGGACTCTGTCGCTTCACAGATTTCCAAAGGAACTCACGACTAATCGCCTCTTAATACCCCAGTGTGTGCCACTTCAAGCAGAACACCTGACATCTCCGTCACTTGACAGATGGGTCCTCATGTACTCTTGACATAATACCCACATTCCCTTGATTGAACGGTCGAGAGGGGTCCCGAAGGATTCATAGATCCACGATTCACACTATGTCGCTACTTCGCTCTTCGAGAGTTTTGGCGTTACTAAGGCTCTATTCTCCCAAAGCGGTCAACGCCAGACTGACTAACTCATAGATATGACAGTCAGGATGACTCCCATGTATCTTCATATCTAAGGCCCAGATTAACTTCGGGACTTCAGGTATTTTACCTCCCTTACGACGAACTCGCTCAATTCGCTAAACTCGCGAAGTATGAAGGAATCAAGGGGTTAACTCCCACAGTCTTTCCTGTATCCAATGGTCACAACAGACCTTGGCTCTTCCCGAACAGATCTCATTCATTTGTCTTCCATACAAAGGAACCTTCCCTTTCCATACTTCAATATCGCTATCCTTCCTGAGCTTTGTCAGCTCTGAAAGGATTAAGAGATTTACGCTCTTTCTCTTGAACTTAACACTTATAATAATTATTCCGCGCACCCCCTGTGCTCGTTCATCAACTTTGATGTTCCAGAGTTTGTACTTAAGGATTTAAAAAGTACAGTGTCTAGGCATCCGAAATTTAGTAAGGTGTAAAAAGGGAGGAGAGTATAACTTCGGGAAAGGAAGCTAGGGTTGATTTCTAGGTTGTCATTGTCTAGATTCCAACTGTTCCTGGATGTTTATATCTCATTCAATTGCAGCCCATGAACGTTCAAGTTATACCTGGGTGGTGGCTGTTTTAAGTATAGTATCAAGGAGATTTAAAGTGATATGGGTTTGGTTCGATAAACCGGGTTCAATATTAGGTTGTCTTACAATGGGGACATTCATAGAGGAACAAAAAAATTTAAAAGAAATCTGAAAGTTTTTATGCTGTATCAATTTGATCTTATAAAGAGAACTTTGAAATTAATGTTAAGGACAAAATGCAAACCAAAGGCCTTTTTCCGTAATTGTGTTATATTTGAAATAAATAGTATGTGAAATATGAGAAAAACATTTAGCTGTTTATAAAGTAAGTCTCCAATCAAGGGAGAATCTCACTCCTTAAACAGAGGAAGAAAATAGACTAAGAAGGAATCTGACAAAGCATAAAATATGACAACTTAAAGGTTCACAGGTCTTGTATCTGCTGTTAGCCGATACAGAGGAAAAACTGTAAACGATATAGATGAATAAAATTTAACCACCACAGTAGAAGTTTTACTAAATTGCAGTGCAACATTCATTAGATGTATATAAGTGAAATAAAATTGAATATGAATAACAAAGAGAACAAACTCATAACACAGTCTTGACGGAATCATGATTCTCCGGATTGCTTTGTATTAATTCTCAAAAAGAAGATAGCCTCTATTACAATAGACCAAAAATGTCCAGCCTCTCTTTCTTTCTACAAAATGTATATTTATACAAATTTTTATATGCTGGAATCTCAATCATTCCAGAGGTTTTCGGTTACAATCAAAGGAGTTAAAACATTAATTTTATTTATCTCTGTCCTCATTTGGTACCGGAAACCTACCTCTTCGCCTTCTCCGTGCAAATAACGCACTTCTCCACCAACTGTGATATCAGCTTAGAACGTTCTGCTTGGTTATTGGCCTCGAAAATATAACAATATTTCACCAATCGTGGAAAATTTCCTTCCACCTGCTGGTCTTTGGCGCTGATAGAACATAATAATATACTTGGTTTAATTAGCCATTTATCTATTTGAACTATGTCTGTCTAGGTTATTTGTGAAATTTAGGCTAATTCTCTTTCTTCATTTTCCTTGATATTTAGCAGATATTTGGCTGTATTGATCTGACCCAGTATCTCAATGCTACTTTCACCATAAGAACCCAACCACATCCCATTTAACAAATCGAAAGTTTCTTCACAAGATTTTCTTATCTCCTTAGCTTGTTGTCTGCTTTCAGATATATTTTGCTCCCATTCTTTCAACAAGATATTTCCCCTGGTCTACTCTGAGATGGGAAAACTAGAACTATTGCTTATTTCCTTTCTCGTCGTGGCTATAATACCCTCCTAGAATGCAACCCGAGCCACTCCGACTTCCCTTTCTCTGAGAGAGAGGTTCTCCAATATCTGATCAATGAGTTGGCAGCTGCTTTGAATCGTTTCTACTTTAACAAGCAGACCTTGCTGCGTCGTCGACAACATTTTTTTGATTTCTATAGCTTGGGATTGAAATATCCCGATATCGATTAACTGGCTTTTGGCTAACTCTAGTTTGGCCCGAAGCTGCTCTATCAATTCTCCTTGCTGGACTATCTATATCTGACTTGTCTGAACCATCAGCTGTGTATGTTTGAGATCATCTTTGAGCCGCTCGATTTCATTTTGATCATCTATTCTAGCTTGCTCCAAAGTTGCATTCGCATGATCTTTGGCAGCAACCTCTGCTGTAGCTAGTTTGGCCTCTAATGTCTTGATTAGACGATTTTTTCACTTCAACTGATCTTTTAGGGTCTCGACTAAATATTGGTTTTCTGTAGCGAAAGCACCCAATGTTCCTGCTATTTGTGTTGCAAATTCTTCTTTCTTCATGGTTCTTCCATCGGTTATAATTTTAAATTTCTTGGATACAGTACCTGCCTCTTGGTAGAGTTCTTGTCTCATGACAGCCTTTCTCTTCTTATCGAAGAAGAATTCATTCAGAGGTATCTCTTCCACTGATATGGGTGTTAATTCTTCACCAAAAATCCAACCTGCGTCTGGTATTCCCTTTGTCGACTGCAGGGGAGTAACAGAAACAATGGGATTACTGACTTGTTTAGATGATTTCCCTGGAGTAACAACTGAAGTTGGCTCGCTTGGAGGATCGGAAGCCTCAACTTCTTGTTTCGGGCCCCCAGTTTGCTCTTCTTTATCCCGTTGTTCTTCTTGGCTGGGTGCTGAATCTTTGGAGCCTTCGAATTTTCTTTGCTGCACCTCTACGGTCGTTGGATTCTCGCCCCGTAATGCTAGGGGAAGGCAACTCCGCTTATGTTCTTGGAATTTGAAAACATTGGCCCTCTCTTCAGGCGACAGGGCTTGTATCTGAGCCAAAACCTAGACATATGATCTCGCACCTCGAAAAATGTCATCATGAGGCAAATTCTTGTGCTCAAACCTTTTAAGGCCACAACTAGCCAAGTGATTACTCACGACCCTGTGTGGGTCATGTTTCTTGAATTCAATATGAACTAATTTTATATCTTCTAAGGCTGCTGCCTCGGCCTTTGCATGCCCAAAATATAATAAAGAATAGGTGTTTAAATGAATGGGGAAAGGTGGCCATACCTTCTTTGAAAACCCCTTCAGCTCTTTGCTTATGCCACCAATCACGGTTTGCATGGCGATCTTGTGACAGGCCAACCTATCGGGTATAAATAATGGTAGAGCATGTGGAGGGACAGAAGTGCCGAAAACCCTGATGTATGTAAACTCTTCCTCCACGTACCAGTCGACCACCCTGCTCAAATTGGCCGCAATGCTATCTGAGATCCAGGGCGGTGGATTACCGAAGATGGCGACATGCATTGGTACCATTACCCAATTGAAGATTTCATATATAAAATCTGAGGCCTTATCCTCCCAAATCTTAGAATGATAGACATGGATAGGCTCAGTCTCCGATGGAGCCCAGCTCCAACTAATTAAGGGAAAAGGTGTCATGGAACACATGGCGTCCATGATGTATGCAGACATAAAAAATGAGGTGTCTCTCCCGCTTTCCCTCTGCATCCGATATTCTATAATCCGACTGGTCAGACTATCTGACAACAGTTTGGCGCAGTCAAAAGAGCAACCTTCTGCTACTGTATGCATCAGAGGCACCCATGGGAGGAAACATTGCGTGGTGTCTTCCCTCCTGTACAATCTACAGGTCATCATCGCTATGTATTTGAACTGTGGTTCCAAGGAAGATATGGAATAAACTCCGTTGCTATTTTCCCTGAACTTCGCTGGGTGTGGGACCTAATCCTTGATCAAATCAGATAAACTTTTCGCGTATTGCTCGCATTCCTTCTGTTTAAAATCCTCTAGAAACTCTACATTGTATGTGAAGTTCGACGTGGGTGGTAACTTGTACATCACTTGTAATTTTTTTGGTCTAAAGGTCCCAACAGTGACCTTCTGCTCGTTGATGATGGTTTTGGTAGGGATATCTACATGATATAGCGCCCATCAGATCATTTCATATTAAGGCAGAAGATGTGGCCTGGCCGCTACTTTGTGCATCTCTGCCTGGACGATGAGTCAAGTCATATTTCTCATTGTCACTGGAATCGTCCGAACAGTTCACCAAATCTGATTGCAGAACCTTTGAGATGTATGACTAGGTTCGTATGGAATCAACGCTTCGAGGTGAAGTATCCGAAACATTATCAGAGCCTTGTCCCAAAATCTTAGCACTTGTCTTGGACGCTTTTCGCGGGGCCATGACAGAAGATTGTGACTTAGCTCTCCTGTAATAAAATGCGTATACATACAGAGATCAGTTTACCGAGAAAAACTTATCTGCGCGGGATAGAAATAAGCTTTATGAATAGAACATAAAGGAAAAAGATCTATATTTTTGATCATTTAAAATCTTGGTGTCTTTATGAACAGAACGGTCAAATCATATTTAGAGATAGATTTAGCAATAAAGACCCTATCCTTACTTGCCGTTTCACCTCATTTCCAATTAATGCCATAAGTTTCGACGGTTCATGACACAAGTTGGCGTAAAGAAAATTTAAAATTACCTCATAGACTGTGCATATTATTATTTGTATTGAACAATGATTAAGCTGGCTTAGCTTTTTTGATTAAGCTTACTTAAACTTTAATCAACCTTTCGGCATTCGCCGTATTGAGAGTTTTCACTCTAACCTTTTGAGCCTCTAAAACCCGAGATCGCGATGATTAGATTTAGTTAAGAAAGGACGTAACCAGATTAAGTGTTTAATTAATCATGTTTTAATTTATATTGCGACTTCGCGGCTCGGGGTTTCGAAGGTATAGTTTCCGGGAGGAACGTATGCCGAGTCGAGAAATCCTGAGAGACTTTAACCATGGTCAAAACTAATCACCCCTGACACTAACTCGAGTTACTTATATGAAAGTCTCGTGGCTTCGTCTTTCGGAGTTATGACGGTAATGTTTTAGGAGAGAGTGAACACTGAGACGTGAAATCCCGGCAACACTTGACTGGGGTTTAAAGAATTTTACTCTCAGCTTTCACTTGAGGTAAGCTTTTAAAAATTTTCGCGACCTTGCACATCGGGGCTTGTAAATCTTGTAACTTGTGACTCCCGAAGAGTGATATTCCGAGGTACAAAAAGTAAAAACTTTCGTTTAACGATAAGAAGTGGTAACTTATGAAACATAACATCCTTTGCTATTTCGCATGTCGAGACTACTGAGATTTTCAGTAGGTAAATGTCACGAAGCGAAAAAGAACTCAAAAACCAACATTTGACTTTAAAAAATACATTTAAACAAGTTGAAAAAGGCGGCTCCAACATAGGCTCCAACTAGGGATCCCGTCTTCCTGCAAGACAGGAAGAACAATAGACCACGTGCCTGTATTGGGTAAATGGGGTCATTTGCTTCACTTCTGCTAAACTTCCTTTAGGGAAAAGATAAACAGAGGAAAGAAGAGATCTTGTCTTTCACTTTTTCAAAGATTTTAAATACTCACTATGTTTTATGCTCAACTATAGTCCCTTTCATGACTTTCTCTTTCTCTTTATTGAATTTAGGTTTGCATTCAGACAAATCAAAACAATTCTAGGAAATCCAACAGATCTTGTAGCTTTTGGCTTGCATCCAACGAAATTTATTACATGTTTTTAAACGGGGAGTCCCGTCCGGACTTAGGATGTGGATCCAGTCTCGAGAAAGTTGATTACCAGAGTAGAGTGAAAATCGTGTATAACATCCTTACAGACATCTCAGATATTGCTTCACTGCCAGCGGGCCTGTTCAGTACCCCGATGAAGTTATCTGCCCCTTTTTTGCTGAATTTCCTTTCACCACTTCGGAATATATTTATGCATTTAAATGCTGAGACAAGGGCAATTATTTCTGAATTTCCTTTCATCATCTCTTCAGACTAGATGTACAATTATATATGACTTTCTTTTCACCATCTGTCTTATAAATTTATTTTTAGAACACGAAGTGGGGGAAATCATTTTGTATGAGGGGTGATGTTTGTATAATATTTTGCAATGGAGGTCTGTTAACTTACTTTGATTTCTCGGTACCAACCTTCCCTTAACCTTCACCACACCTTAACCTGCAGGAAAAAAGGGAAAAATCAATTCTAAGGGTTTTTCTTAGAGCAAGCCTCAATCCTTCGAAACTGTTGAAAAACCCAAAATAGTCAGGATCCACCTACGCATAACTTTCTTAGTAAGAGACTGAGGAGTTATGAAGACCAACTTCCTTTCCAAAATACGCTTTACAGCTTTCAAAGTTAAAACATAATCTCTTCCCCCCATGTATATAAATCCGGAAAGGTACTTGGCTTTTTAAGAAGATAAAAATGGAGACCAGAAGAAAGGTGACATAATAATTTTTGTACACTAAGGAGCAGGGGTCGAAAATTAAAACCGTTTTTTGAAAACCCTTTCCTAGAGATGCTTTACTTAACTATCACCTATCTTTATTTTTAGTTAACTTCTTAGGACCCAAAGCAAGTAATTGTTCTTTTTAACAACAACTAAGCGGAAATATTAGATTGATGAAACCTTTACGACGCTTAGGAGACCTTTGCTTTCTCAAAGAACAGGATTCTCGGGAGTTCATACCTTTACCTTACCATTTTGAAACAACCGAAAACCTTTTCTATCACCTGTTTTCGGTGAATTCAACCTCTGATATATGACTTTCTGTTTTCTCCTTTCGCTCATTTAGGTCGCAAGCCGAAATCCTGTAAACACGAAGAGTGTCCCTTAAAAGAGTTGAATGTATTTGAAAATTGCGTATCTTTATTTATATTGACCTAATTAATTAAAAATGAAAACTTAACTCAAGGGAATCATGAAATAGAAAGCAAATACAAAATGGTATATACAATAGAAATCCTTTGGGAACCAATTATTTCATGTAGTGTTTTAGATAATGCCCGTTGACAGGGGTGTTGAAAATTTTACCATCTAGATTTTCTAATAAAAACGAATTTTTTCCTTTGGAAGCCGTGACTCTAAATGGTCCATACCAAATATGATCGAATTTACCATGTTTCGCCAAATCTTCCTTCCTAGCAACCCATCTTAAGACCAAATCACCCAGAAGAAACTCTCTATCTTTTGTCTTACGGTCAAATAACGTTTTCATGTCATCTTGATATTTTTGCAATCTTTCGTCCACTTCGACCCTGTGCTGTTGTAATTCGATCAGCTGATTTATTCTCCTTGTAACGTGGTTTGTTTCTTCTTTCTCATCTTGCCATAGTTTCATTATGGGAAGTGCCAAGTTTATGGGTAATACCATGCCAGTCCCGTATACCATCTAGAAAGGAGAAATGCCAATGGATTTTTTCGTGCCAATCCGAATTTCCCATAGTGCATATTTTAAATGTACATGCCAGGATCTCTTGTTCTTGTTCATCACTTTCTTAATTATGTTGATCAAACTCTTGTTTGAAGACTCGACCAGTCCATTTCCTTGGGGATAATATGCCATAGAATGGCCGAGTACAATATTGTATTTTTGGAAAAAAATGATCATAGCCATAGATTTAAAAGCCTGGGCATTATCTGTTACTATCTTTCGGGGGCAGCCGAATCTAGATAAAATGTTTTCTTCTAGGAAATCTATTTCCACCGAATCTATAGCCCTTCTGGTTGGAATAGCCTCTACCCATTTAGTAAAGTAATCTGTGGCGGTTAGGATTCATTTGTGTTGAGCGCTGGAATGGGGGTTAATTTCGCCTATAAAATCTAGTCCCCACTGCTGAAAAGGAGCTAAAGGTAGTGCTGGGAGTTTATGCTTGCCTGTGAACAATTGGCAAGGGTCGCAAGCCCTGACTTTGGCATTTACATCCGAGAAAAGTTTAGGCCAATAATACCCCGCCCTTAGGATTTTATAAGCTGACGCTCTCCAAGCGTGATGTCCCCCACACACTCCTTCGTGGAATTCGCTTATGACCTCCTCTGTTTCAGATTCAACCAAACAAACCAATAGGAAGCCAAGTGGGTCCTTCCAAAAAAATTTACCCTCAGATATACAATATTTGACTGCCTGTAGTTTTAGCATTCTGGCTTTGGATGGAGATAAATCACTCGGACACTTCAAAGTCAGTAGGTAGGATACTATGTTTTTGTACCAGTTAGAGGAGGTAAACTTCTCTTCGATTCTGATTTCACTTGTTTGTGTTGATACTGAGAGGGGGGTGAAT
>ML817524.1:105010-122602 GCA_009831015.1 Picea engelmannii
GTAAATGGACCAATATCACCAATGTATAAGCTGATCTGATTGATGAAATCCAAAGACACAAAGAAGAAAGGGGACTTGGGTCCCTCCTTTCTCCAATGGAAGGCTCTTGAGGCCCTCACTGATTGCTCTCCTTACAATGAAAATATGAAATGTGGGTGAAAGAAATCCAAGCTTATTCACTCAAGAGAGGGGTGAATAGCTTTATGAAATGTAGCTTGTAATGTTTATTGCCAAAGAATGGGTCCTTAGCAATCTCAGCAGCATAACAGTATGAAGAATTCCTTGAGAAAATGGTGGTCATTCATGGCTTTTTATAGCCAAGCATTGGATCATTATGTAACCTCTTTTGAATGTGAAAAGGGGCTCTTTAGGGCACAATTAGGTCTTTGACCAGCCCACCATGAGGATTGAGCTTGGATTTGGTGTCAAATCAACTTGGGAGCCGATCCATTAGTGGTTGGGAGGCCGACCAATTTCAATAAATGCGCCGTTTAGCAAGCGCGCGGGTTTTTTTCCAAACAGCCACACCTTGTGCACATATGCGCGCTTTGTACGATTCTGTTACGCGCATACGCGTGCGCGCTCAGATGATGTAAAGTGCCCTTCAAATTTTTGGTCATTTGAATAGTTTTTTGACCCTTTTGCAATGTTGTGGAATTAATCCTGTGCCATGAATGACTCTTTCTGTTGTGACGATGCAGAGTTCTTGTTGCCCTGTGTGGACGAAATTTCAGTGATAATGGATGCCCCCTGATGGATGAGGTTAGGAGCCAAACGTATAGACGAAATCCATCAATGTTTCTTTTACTGAAAATGGTGTGGTAAGGGAGAGCAAGAGTGGGACCGTGTAGAGCAATCCTTTGGAGAAGGAAGGAACTGGTAGAAACCGACCTTCCATAAGGTGAGTAACCATATACAACTGTGTACAGATGAGGCGGGCATGCCCCATGCTCGTATGATGTAACTCTAAAAAAAGATGCCGGAAATGTTGGTGTAGACAACCGCAACGCCCTCGGGGGAGGAATGAGAAAGGCAGAAGACAAGTATGCAAAGGAACATAGTCTGAACCATGTTCCTCCAATAGCTGAGTCAACTCCCAAACAGTATGGCAGAAACTTGGTGGTATAAATAATGGTAGAGCATGCCAATCTATCCATACCTCTTTTCTCTCACCCCATTGTCTAAGAAAGGCATTGTTTGCACCCAATTCGTCACTTGATGAGCAAATTAAGAGTGCTTACATGCCCATTTGAGCTCTGCTAGGCATGACAGCTGTGAATTAAAAGGTTAGAAAGAGAAACAACAGAGTTATAAACAAAAATCAAACTAAAACTAATTAAAACTAAGAGCATATGAGAAAATGAAAAACAAATGTAAATGGACCAATATCACCAATGTATAAGCTGATCTGATTGATGAAATCCAAAGAAACAAAGAAGAAAGGGGACTTGGGTCCCTCCTTTCTCCAATGGAAGGCTCTTGAGGCCCTCACTGATTGCTCTCCTTACAATGAAAAGATGAAATGTGGGTGAAAGAACTCCAAGCTTATTCACTCAAGAGAGGGGTGAATAGCTTTATGAAATGCAGCTTGTAATGTTTATTGCCAAAGAATGGGTCCTTAGCAATCTCAACAGCATAATAGTATGAAGAATTCCTTGAGAAAATGGTGGTCATTCATGGCTTTTTATAGCCAAGCATTGGATCATTATGTAACCTCTTTTGAATGTGAAAAGGGGCTCTTTAGAGCACAATTAGGTCTTTGACCAGCCCACCATGAGGATTGAGCTCGGATTTGGTGTCAAATCGACTTGGGAGCCGATCCATTAGTGGTTGGGAGGCCGACCAATTTCAATAAATGCGCCGTTTAGAAGGCGTGCGGGTTTTTTGCCAAACAGTCGCGCCTTGTGCACATATGCGCGCTTTGTACGATTCTGTTACACACATACGTGCGCACGCTCAGATGATGTAAAGTGCCCTTCAAATTTTTGGTCATTTGAATAGTGTTTTGACCCTTTTGCAATGTTGTGGAATTAATCCTGTGCCATGAATGACTCTTTCTGTTGTGACGATGCGGAGTTCTTGTTGCCCTGTGCAGACGAAATTTCAGTGATAACATGCATCTTCTAAGGCATTGTAATAAATGATAGACCCTGCGGGTAGGCTTCGAAACCAGGTTCATACCTGTCCTTCAAAATTTTGAACAAATAATCTCGCATAAACATCTTCGTGTTCTAGACCTAAAATATCAGCGAACTGATCGAAGAAATTTATATGTTCGGCCGCAGTTAAGTCCCCTTCCCCTGTAAATTTTGGTAAATTTTTTATATAATTTTCAGGAAGGTCATGAAGAGGTATGGGTAGAACCAAAGGTGCATATCTCGCAGCCACTTTAGTGAAAACTCTGGGGGGCAGGGGAGGCACTTGGCCACCTGCTCCTCCTCTGGCGGCCGCCATTGGTACTACTTGACAAGGAAAGGGTGCGTTATATAAAGGGTTATGAAAGACTAAAAGTGGATTTCTAGCTTCTTCGAGGGATGAGAAAGGCGAAGACGGGTGAACAGAGATGCGAGGACTTGACTCCTCGGATTTACAGGAGACGTAATCAGGGGATCCCGCGGGTGTGAGATTTGAATATATAGTATACTCTTCGAGACTTGGTGAGGTCGGGAAGTCTAAAATAAGAGTCGACGGGATATCAACCGCTGATAAATTTACTGCAGAGTTTTTACCTTTGTGTCCGACAGAGGTTTTCAGAAGGATTTCACTTTTAACCACATAACTAGCTAAAAATGAATTAGTGGTCTCAGGAGGGGTACTATGTGAAGTTGAAGGTTCACAAGAACTCTTGGTCTTGAGCTACGGGTGCTTAAGCTGATAGACTGCAGTAGTCAGCTTAAGAGAACCTCTGAAACAGGCGTGGTCTGCTTTCTCTCTGGGTTTTGTCTGGTATTCCTTCAACCAGATGCAAGCTTAATTATATGTAGAGTCGCCAAGTGAAAGATAGGAAAAGCCTTTAAAAAGTGCCCACTCTTTGTTCACTATCAAAGGGTGAAACTTGAAAATATATGTCGTTCTTCCCAGGGAAAAGGTTTTGTAACTTCGTTCCCCGGCAGTGGCGCCAAAAAGATGTTGTTCCAGAGTCTGTACTTAATGATTTAAAAAGTACAGTGTCTAGGCATCCGAAATTTAGTAAGGTGTAAAAAGGGAGGAGAGTATAACTTCGGGAAAGGAAGCTAGGGTTGATTTCTAGGTTGTCGTTGTCTAGCTTCCAACTGTTCCTGGATGTTTATATCCCATTCAATTGCAGCCCATGAACGTTCAAGTTCTACCTGGGTGGTGAATGTTTTAAGTATAGTATCAAGGATATTTAAAGCGATATGGGTTTGGTCCGATAAACCGGGTTCAATAATAGGTTGTCTTACAATGGGGACAATCATAGAGGAACATAAAAATTTAAAAGAAATCTGAAAGTTTTTATGCTGTATCAATTCGATCTTAACTATGTTATATTTGAAATAAATAGTATGTGAAATATGAGAAAAACATTTAGCTATTTATAAAGTAAGGCTCTTATCAAGGGAGAATCTCACTCCTTAAACAGAGGAAGAAAATAGACTAAGAAGGAATCTGACGAAGCATAAAATATGACAACTTAAAGGTTCACAGGTCTTGTATCGGCCCTCTCTTCAGGTGACAGGGCTTGTATCTGAGCCAAAACCTCAACATATGATCTCGTGCCTCAGAAAATGTCATCATGAGGTGAATTCTCGTGCTCAAACCTTTTAAGGCCACAACTAGCCAAGTGATTACTCACGACCTTGTGTGGGTCGTGTTTCTTGAATTCAATATGGACTAATTTTATATATTCTAAGGCTGCTGCCTCGACCTTTTCATGCCCGAAATATAATAAAGAATAGGTGTTTAAATGAATGGGGAAAGGTGGCCATACCTTCTTTGAAATCCCCTTCAGCTCTTTGCTTATGCCACCAATCACGGTTTGCATGGTGATCTCGCGACATGCCAATCTATCAGGTATAAATAATGGTAGAGCATGTGGAGGGACAGAAGCGCCGAAAACCCTGATGTATGAAAACTCTTTCTCCATGTACCAGTCGGCCACCCTGCTCAAATTGGCTGCAATGCTATCTGAGATCCGGGGCAGTGGATTACCGAAGATGGCGACATGCATCTGTACCATTACCCAATTGAAGATTTCATATATAAAATATGAGGCCTTATTCTCCCAAAGCTTAGAATGATAGACATGGATAGGCTCAGTTTCTGATGGAGCCCAGCTCCAACTCATTAAGGGAAAAGGTGTCATGGAACACATGGCATCCATGGTGTATGCAGACATAAAAAATGAGGTGGCTCTCTTACTTTCCCTCTGCGTCCGATATTCTGTAATCCGACTGGTCAGACTATCTGACAATAGTTTGGCCCAGTCAAAAGAACAACCTTCTGCTACTGTATGCATCAGAGGCACCCGTGGGAGGAAAAAATGCGTGGTGTCTTCCCTCCCGTACAATCTATAGGTCATCATCTCTATGTATTTGAACTGTGGTTCCAAAGAAGATATGGAATAAACTCCGTTGCTATCTGCCCTTAACTTTGTTGGGTGTGAGACCCAATCCTTGATCAAATCAGATAATCTTTTCCCGTATTGCTCGCATTCCTTCTGTTTAAAATCCTCTAGAAACTCTGCATTGTATGTGAAGTTTGACGTGGGTGGTAACTTGTACATCACCTGTAAGTTTTCTGGTCTAAAGGTCCCAACAGTGACCTTCTACTCATTGATGATGGTTCTGGTCGGGATATCTACATGATCTAGCGCCCATCGGATCATGTCATAGTAAGGCAGAAGATGTGGCCTGGCTGATACTTTGTGCATCTCTTCCTGGACGACGATCTTGTATTTGGTAGTCAAGTCATCTTTCTCGTTTTCACTGGAATCATCCGAACTGTTCACCAAATCTGATTGTAGAACCTCTGAGATGTATGACTAGGTTCGTATGGAATCAACACTTCGAGGTGAAGTATCCGAAACATTATCAGAGCCTTGTCCCAAAATATCAACACTTGTCTTGGACGCTTTTTGCTGGGCCATGACATAAGATTGTGACTTAGCTTTCCTGCAATAAAATGCGTATACATACATAGATCAGTTTGCTGAGAAAAACTCATCTACGCGGGATGGAAATAAACTTTATGAATAGACCAGAAAGGAAAAAGATCCATATCTTTGATCATTTAAAATCTTGGTGTCTTTATGAACAGAACGGTCAAATCATATTTAGAGACAGATTTAGCAATAAAGACCCTATCCTTACTTGCCGTTTCGCCTCATCTCCAATTAATGCCATAAATTTCGACGGTTCATGACACAAGTTGGCGTAAGGAAAATTTAAAATTACCTTTGTAGACTGTGCATATTATTATTTGTATTGAACACTGATTAAGCTGGCTTAGCTTTTTTGATTAATCTTACTTAAACTTTAATCAACCTTTCGGCATTCGCTGTGTCAGGAGTTTTCACTCTAACCTTTGGAGCCTCTAAAACCCGAGATTGCGATGATTAGATTTAGTTAAGCAAGGATGTAACCAGAGTAAGTGTTTAATTAATCATGATTTAATTTATATCGTGACTTCGCGGCTCGGGGTTTCGAAGGTATAGTTTCCGGGAGGAACGTATGCCGATTCGCGAAATCCCGAGAGGCTTTAACTATGGTCAAAACTAATCACCCCTAACACTAACTCGGGTTACTTATATGAAAGTCTCGTGGCTTCATCTTTCGGAGTTATGACGGTAATTTTTTAGGACAGAGTGAACGCCAAGACACGAAATCCCGACAACACTTGACTGGGGTTTAAAGAATTTTACTCTTAGCTTTCACCTGAGGTAAGCTTTTAAAACTTTTCGCGACCTCGCATATCGGGGCTTGTAAATCTTGTGACTTGTGACTCCCGAAGAGCGATATTTCGAGGTACAAAAAGTAAAAACTTTTGTTTAACTATAAGAAGTGGTAACTTATGAAACATAACATCCTTCACTATTTCGCATGTCAAGACTACTGAGATTTTCAGTAGGTAAATGTCACGAAGTGAAAAAGAACTCAAAAACCAACATTTGACTTTAAAAAATACATTTAAACCAGTTGAAAAAGGCAACTCCAACAAACTCTATAACTTAAGTGGTTCTCGGTCTCTGCCTACCTCGTAGAGAGCCTGTGCATACGTGAACTATCTCTCCTGAGCTTTAAAAGACTCCTTTCTCCAAGGACTTAGAATGACTAGGAGTGTCGAAATGCATACGTTAAACTATGCCCAAGGTCGATGAACGCACAGTTCGTGGCTCTAGCTTAAACCACCACAGGGCTCAAACATTTACGAGTACAAGTCATGTCCAAACCATATAATTTCTTACTTGACTAATTAAAAAATCAAGCAGAAATAAGATGGATACATTATAACCATTAATCAATCATGCACATCCCTGAAAAAATTCACAGTATATCCAATTTTATTACACAGTTACAGCTCAATTACACAAGGTAGGAGAATACTTATCTATTACAAGTTGCAACCAACTAACTAACTATGGGTGTGTGCCTTTCCACCCAAACATAGGCTCAGAGGCATTCATTCTTATCACTCTGGCCACCCCCGTGCCAAGCCATGATATCACTAAGGAACTATGCCATCTCTCAGAGACCTTCTCTCTGTCACAGTATCCCTGCGAGGTTTATCAGATGCTTCCTCAACATCAAGCTCACGTTTGGGTCCTTTAGGTCATGTTCTCTTCACTTCCTTTTGGTTCGTGCATCTCCTTCCAATCTTGCGCTCTCGTCTCATGTCTCTTCTCTTACAATCCCCCTGTATGTATCTTACCTTCTGTTGGCCCTTGGTTATGGAAGTAAGCGAAGAACGAGGAAGAAAAGGAAGAATGTGAACTGCGCGGAAGACACAGTGATTGTTATTGGGTTGAAGTAAGAAAAAGAGCAGAAAATATGGAGCGAAGTAAAAGGAAGCAAGCCATTGGATGAGAAGATCGAGGATGACAGGTCAGCAAGAAAGAAGGATCATGGACAACTCAACAAGTGGAAAAATCCACTGTTGGATGCTTTGGAGCACCGTGCGAGAAGGAAGGAAAGACAGGTTGGCGAAGCCTTGAAAACGTGGGTCAAGTTGACCTAGGGTTTTAGACACCTAGGGTTTTGGTATCTAGGGTTTTGACACCTAGGTTTTAGCCTAAGGATGTCGGTGAGTGATTGTAATGTATAAATAAGAACCTACAAGAGGGAAGGAGGTTCAATCTAGTTGTCATTTTGTTACTATTGTTGTTGTGTGATCGAGTGAGTAACACTAGGTGAGAGAGAAGCGCTGAGTACGAGAGCCTTCTGTATTGTAAGATCTTCAGCTGGGTGCGAAGATCAACCCTGCATCTGGGTGCGCAGGGAGGGGAGAGATATAGAGAAGAAGAGAGAAGATGTGCTAGCTAAGAGTGCAGACAAGAACTGTATGCTTCATCTTAATACATTATAAATCACAGTTCTATGGATGTAACCCTAGAGAGAGGGTGAACCACGTATATCTTGTCTTGTGTGTGTGATTGATGCTATGTTATTTTGCTTTGATATACTGTTATTGAACTACTATGGTAGATATGATAAATGTGTGGATTAGATCTAAGTTGATAAGTGATATATGCATGCTGTATTGTTCTAGTGTTGGATCCACTTGATAGTTCCCTTGGTTGTAGACATCTATGTCCTGCAACCCCCCCATAGCTTGGTTTCCATTCAAAGATAGAAGTTCAAAAGTGGATAGAGGATCAAGAAAAGGAATTCTCTGAAGCCTAGAACAAGAACCCTAATCTTAGTACAGAGGATTGGTTGGAGAGATATATCTTTACTGATATACTCAAGATTTTCTTTGGAGGAATCCATCAGGAGCTATATGAGTGGTTAGCTAGGTCAACAAATACCCAATTTGAGGTCAAATCTAGAACTTATGTAGTTTGGACGTTGACGTTGATCAAGAAGGTCAAGAGAGTTGATAACGCCATGTCAAGAGCAGTAGATCACTGGTTTGATAGCACCATTGGAGGGTACATCACCGAGTTTGATATTGATAGAGTAGAGTCATATAGCCAAGCCGAGAGATATTTCTTCAAGGGACCCAGAGGAAAATTTTTACATTTTCTGAAGTTGAAAATCAAGATGCTATTGCATGAGAAGAACATCTTGAAGATACAGTAGATTGGTCATATTTGAAAAAGCTAATGTTCAAAAATTCGGACAGCGACAACGACATAGAGGTTGGACATACGCGCAGTGGAAGAGCATTCAAATAATTTCATCTTGTGAACCTATTTAAGAAGAACTATGGGGATGAGGGTTTCTATAGTGGAGAAGAGGCATATTTGACAAATGAAGAGCATTCAGAACCCACTAGGGTAGAGGAAAGAAAAGTTGAAGAACCTCGCCGGGATGAACCAGAAACTTCAGGAACTGCGCAGACTACTGAGGTAAGTACTATTATCCCTCATGTTAACTCAACATCACTAAGAAATTAGAATATTCAGAGTCACCAGAGTCCTCAAAGTACTATTACTAGAAGTTCAACATATACTTAGACAGGAAACCTAGGAAACCTAGGAAGATCTATGGCAGATGAGATGAGGCTCCCTATCTTTACAGGAGATGGGTCTGAAGACCCTGATCAACACTAGTTCCTATGTGAATCCGTATGGAATATTAAGAATGTCACCGATGAAGCTGTTAAAAGAACTCAATTTAGTACTACCCTAAGGGATCACGCATTGAGCTGGTACATGAAGCTTGTCCAAGGACTTGCACAACCTAAGCCGCTGAATCAGATCAAGAATACGTTGATTGCGAAATTCAAGAAACCCAAATCAGAGTCACAATGTATCACAGAGATGAAAGAGATCAAGCAGAAGGTAGCCGAACCTGTTTGGGAATTCAATTAAAGATTCAAGACCTTAACAAGTCGATTGACTTTCTATATCCCAGATGAGAAGAATAAAGAGTGGTTCATTGTTGCCATTTTACCACACATTAGAGTTCCTTTGATACAACAGAATATTTCTTCACAGGTTGAGGCACTGGAGATCACCATGAAGCTAGAATCAACCCCTATGGGAGAATCTAACTAAGGTATGAGTCAAATCTTGAGTCAGCTAACTAGTTTGTCTCTGCAGGTCAAAGATATGAAACAAGACAATGGAAAAGATAAAAGAGAAGACATTTGGTGTGTCATATGCAGATCAGAAGGCCATGACAAGGAGCAATGTCCCTTATTTCATGAATACTTGGCCTCTGGAGCTCCAAGTCCTCTGAATCAAGTCACCTTACCTTGGTGCGAGGTATGCCGAAATAGACATCACCCTGGTGAGTGCTAATACATGCAAAAATTTATTCATACACCCAAAAATTTGTATTGCACATTCTATAAGTCCATGGGGCATGATGATAGAGATTGTAGGGCTTATGACCTCATGCATGAAAGGTCAAGAGACATATATAAAATTCAAGGTGAAGTACAACAAGAAGGAAACACTACGTAGTATAACTCCCTTGGGAGAGGAAACTTCAATCCTCACGGTGGATTCAGAGGAGGAGGAGGAGGAGGAGGTATGGGTCGAGGCTGAGGACAAATCATTTGTTATAATTGCGCATAGCTAGGACACCTAGCAAGAGACTGTCAGAACCCTTGTACTACTTGCAACTATTGCAACTCCTTAGAGCATGTTATCAAGGAATGTACAACATTGCTGGCTAAGATTTAGGAAAGACAAGGACCTCAGCAGAACCCACAAGTGCAACTGATATATGCCGAACCTCGTGGAGTAGACCCCAGAGTTGCTGTTATCACTAGAGGAGGCGTTATAGGAGAAGACATAATGACCCAAGGAAAGGCTACAGAAGACTCAAGAATCAGGAAAGCTGCGGAGAAAACCCAAACTTTTGATGCATAGAAAGAAAGACATATATTTGAGGAGGAAAGAAAAGAGTTCAAAGAAGACCAAGGCTCTTCATCAAAGACATGACCAAAATTAAGATAATATGGAATGCCTCTGGCATTCGATCAGTCTGTTTCGCCAAGAGAAGGAAAAGAGGTAAGAAAGCTCATGGATTTTTTATATATTTGTATTAAGTTGATTTAGGATGAGAGCACTGTACAAGAACTACAAAATTTAATCAGACAGTATGAGATAGGAAAGATAGACCCCTTATTGAATAGGGAAGTACACCAAATCTCTAAAAAGAGAAGGAAAAATAAGGAATTACACTTGAATGCTCAAATAGGAGAATATGATATAGACTATGTGGTCCTCGACTTAGGGTCGGAGGTCAATGTCATGACGAAGCAAACCTGGGAACTCATGGGAAAACCAAAGTTGATCTATTCCCCTATCAGGCTTAGGATGGCTAATCAACAAGCTGTAAGCCCCTTTGGTAGACTGGAACATGTCCCTGTGGACATCGACAGAGTAAGAATGTTTGCAGATTTTGAGGTAATTGAGATAGTTGATGATAGTTGTCCTTACCCCACATTGTTAGGAATTGATTGGGATTTCAATAATTCCACTATGGTTGATTTAAAGAAAAGATGTATGAATTTTGAAAGAGATGGCCTTAGGGTCATTGCACCTTTAGATCCAGATGAAGGTCAACGATACACAGAGCCCATCAGAGAAGAAGACCACACATATGAACTGGAAAACATATACAAATTAACAACCAGACAACCTGATTACCTTAATCCTATGACCGATGGAAACCTAAGCTGGCGAAGTGACAAATCATGTTCATCAGACTCAAAAGAAGCACTGGAGAACTAGAAGAATAAAATGTATGAAGTATCTACAAGAATATGTGCTAGATTAACCAGAGAAGATCGCTGGATCGACACAACAGTAAGTAATTTACCCACCTTTGATGGTCTGAATTCTTTAGAAACCTTCTTGTCGGACTTTGAAGGAAGTTGACCAATGCAAAAAATATTGTTGGCAATGGATGAGGCCCTGAAAGCCACACCAACAAGATGGTGGGGGACACACAAAACCAACATTACATACTAGGTACAATGTCGTACCTTGATGACAATGTGGTTCTCAGCACAAGTAGAAGGCTGTGAAGTTCGGTACATAGGTCGAAGCTGCCCAAAGGACCATGTGTAAAGTTGCAAAGAAGCATGGAGCAACATTCCTCAAGAGCAGTGGGTGCACAAATTCATTAACACGCTGGACACGACACCTATCAACTGGTACCTTCAAGCAGAGCCGTGCCTCATCACTACAGATTGGGAAGGTATGACTCATAATTTTGTAACCACCTTCTTATTTGAAAGTCAATATCCTTCAGTAGATCAATCATTGCGAATGGTAATATAGAAATTATTCAAGGAGGCATCTAACCTCCCTTTGAATCAAGAAGAGGATGAATGGACTGTGCCTCTCCAGAAACTGCAAGTTTGTTACAACATCAATGATGATGAAGACGATAATCCAAGAAAGGTGAACATTGTAGAAACATAAGGCCAAAGAGATGTGGAAGGATCATGAGTTGAGTTACCATTCATTGGACAACCAATCAATATTAAGAAAGTGAATATTGGAATAGAGCAGACACCGAAGCTTGCAAATGTTGGAGATTATTGGGATGCTGCCACTATTGACAAGATTACAAAATTACTGCATGAATATCAAGACTTGTTTCCAACCAAGTTCACTGATATGAAGGGAATTAAAGGGCCTATGGGAGAGATGAGGATCCCTTTGAAACCATATGAAAGACCATTCAAGCAGATACCTTACAGATTGAACCCTAAATATAAGGAGAATGTGAATATTGAGCTCGACATAATTCTGGAAGATGGGATTATAGAACCTGTCGAAGAATCAGAATGGATTGGCCCTATGGTGGTACAGGACAAGAAGACAAGAGATATCAGGATCTGCATAGATCTCAGGAAGCTGAATGATGCCTGTTTGCACGACCCCTTCCCTACACCATTCATTGACGAAGTGTTAGATAATGTGGGAGTCCACGAGGTATACTCTTTTACATATGGATTCTCAGGATACCATCAGATCAGGATTGCCAAGGAAGACCGCCATAAGACCACATTTGCAACATAATGGGGGTCCTGTCAGTATATAATGATGCCATTTGGATTGAAGAATTTCCCAGCCATATTTTCCAGGGTGGTGGTTGAAGCATTCAAGGAGTTTCTGCATAAATTTCTAGAAGCATATTTTGATGATTGGACTATTTTTAGTTTATTGAAAAATCATATTGAATGTCTAAGGATAATGTTGGAAAAATGCAGGCAGTGTTAAATTTCCTTGAATCTGAATAAATGCATCTTCTTCTCACCATTTGGAGTGCCGTTAGGTCATATTGTATGCAAACAGGGATTGTTGGTCGATCCATCTAAAATTACCATTATAGTTGATTTACCCCCTCCTACGTCAGTCAAACAACTGCACACTATGATGGGACATACTGGATACTACAGGAAGTTCATTAAATAACCCATGGAGAATCTTTTGAAGAAGGACTGCAAATTTAGTTGGACAGAAGAGTGCCAACAGAGCTTCGACATACTGAAATAGAAAATGGTTTCTGCGCCTATTCTGGTCTTCCCAGATTGGAGCAAGGAGTTTCATGTGCATGTCAATGCGTCTTCTATTGAATTAGGAGTAGTGTTAGCACAACCTGGGGAAGGAGATATTGACCATTCGTTAGCCTTTTTTAGTAGGAAGCTATCAACTGCTGAGATCAATTACACCACTACCGAGTGAGAGGGGTTAGCCATGGTGTAAGCGCTACTGAAATTTCACCACTACTTGTTGGGAGGACACATTAAAATGTTTACTGATCACTCCGCACTGAAATACCTAGTCAACAATCCAGTGTTGGGGGGGAGAATATGTAGATGGCTTCTGCTATTTCAGGAATATGACTTTGAGATCATAGTGAAGCCAGGAAGAATGAACAAAGGTCCTGACCACTTGTCGAGGTTGGAAAATGGAGAAGAGCCCACTAGTTTGGAGGATACACTGCCAGACGCACAATTACTGGCCATTAGAAATATTGATGACCACTTTGCAGAGATAGTCCAGTTCCTATCAACAGGAATGACACATAGTGAGTATACAATTCCTCAGAAGAAACAATTAGTAGTGCACGCTGTAGACTTTTCACTTATATCTAGACAACTCTACAAGATGGGACCTGACGATATATTGAGAAGATGTGTTATGGAGGCAGAACGACCGATGATCCTCGTGGAATCTCACGAAGGAATCGCAGGAGGACATTACGCAGGGAAAACAACTGCGCAGAAGGTTCTTAGAGCTAGCCTTTGGTGGCCTACCTTACATAGAGATGTTAAAGACTATTACAGAGCTTGCGATGTATGCCAAAGAGTTGGGAAACCATCCAAAAAAGATGAAATTCCACTAGCACCACAACTGACCCTACAAGCATTTGAGAAATGGGCCATTGACTTCATGGGACCTATAAACCCACTAGGAAAGCACACAGGAGCAAGGTACATAATTACAACAACAAATTACTTGACCAGATGGGCCGAAGCAAGAGCAGTTAAGGACTGTAGTGCAACTACAGCTGCGCACTTCATATTTGATGACATCATAACTAGGTTTGGATGCCCAAAGATCCTTATGAGTGATCAAGGCACAAATTTCATAAATAAGATTGTTGAATCCTTGACTGAGGAATTTGCAGTCCACCATCAGAAGAGCACACCTTACCATCCACAAGAAAATGGAACAGTAGAAGCATTTAACAAGATCTTGGAGACAACACTGACGAAGATTTGTAGTGTGAACATGGATGACTGGGATTTAAGAGTACCAATAGTACTATGGGCCTATAGAACCACTTGCAAGAAGCTAACAATGCAGACCCCTTTCAAGTTGGTGTATGGTCTCGAAGCCATTGTCCCAATGGAATACCTGGTACCAAGCTTAAGAATTGTTGCCTTTACAGATATGGATGATATTGGCACTGTTCAAGAAAGGATTGCAAAGTTTCTCGAACTCGAAGAAGACATATTTTTTGTAGGATTCCATCAGTAGGTACAAAAGGAAAGAGAAAAGGCCTATCATGACAGACACATCAAGAAGAAGGCATTCAAGCAAGGTGATCTAGTACTGGTATATGACAGTAAGTTCATAAAACATCCTGGGAAGCTCAGAACGCATTGGCTCGGGCCATATGAGATCGCTTATGTTACAGAAGGAGGAGATGCGCAGTTGAATACTTTGAAGGGAGAATGGAAGGAAGGATTAGTGAATGGGATCCGGTCAAAATTGTATTATGATAGCCCGCTGCCCCGCAACTCTAAGTAAAAGCATAAGGAAAAGGGTCTAGGTACTAGGTGCATTTGAAACTGGGTGCCAGACACAGAAAAGACAGTCTGCATAGGGAAGGAGAGGAGGCATAGAGAAGAAAGCAAAGGTTGCACTGTGTAGTCTGAAGTCGAAGTAAAACAGGAAGTTATGATATGAAGTGCCTAGGGACGAGTCAAAGGTGAGTGTTGGGGGCCTGTTGGCCCTTGGTTATGGAAGTAAGAGCAGATCGAGGAAGAAAAGGAAGAATGCAAACTACGCGGAAGACACAGTGACTGTTACTGGGTCAAAGTGAGCAAAAGAGAAGAAAAGACAGAGTGAAGTAAAAGGAAGAAAGCCGTTGGATGAGGAGATCAAGGATGACATATCAACAAGAAAGAAGGATCATGGAAAACTCAACAAGTGAAAAAATCGACTGTTGGATGCTTTGGAGCATCGCGCGAGAAGGAAGGAAAGACAGGTTGGCGAAGCCCTTAAAACGTGAGTCAAGTTGACCTAGGGTTTTAGACACCTAGGATTTTGTTATCTAGGGTTTTTGACACCTAGGTTTCGGCCTAAGGATGTCAGTGAGTGATTGTAATGTATAAATAAGAATCTACAGAAGGGAAGGAGGTTCGATCTAGTTGTCGTTTTGTTACTATTGTTGTTGTGTGATCGAGTGAGTAACACTGGGTGAGAGAGAAGAACTGAGTACGAGAGCCTTATTTATTGTAATATCTTCAACTAGGTGTGAAGATCAACCCTGCAGCTGGGTGCACAGGGAGGGGAGAGATAGAGAGAAGAAGAGAGAAGATCTGCTAGCTAAGAATGCAGACAAGAACTGTTAGCTTCATCTTAATACATTATAAAGCAAAGTTCTGTGTACGTAGCCCTATAGAGAGGGTGAACCATGCATATCTTGTCTTGTGTGTGTGATTGATGCTATTTTATTTTGCTTTGATACACTGTTATTGCATTACTATGGTAGATCTGCTAGATGTGTGGAATAGATCTAAGCTGATAAGTGATATATGCATGTTGTATTGTTCTAGTGTTGGATCCACTTGATAGTTCCCTTGGTTGTAGACATCTCTGTCCTGCAACCCCCCCATAGCTGCTTCGGGTGAGACCGCATCTGCTTCGCAGGTGTAGCTGAAAGGGCTAGTAGTTAGGGCTTGTTGGTACGCTCTTGGAGCTGAACCTTGGGTCTGCCCCTATGCCAACACCTTCCTTCTTTAGGGAGGTTTCCGACCTATCCTATTCCTTCTGTCAGAAGGAAGCTAGGGACTGCAGGTCTCTATGGTACTTCGGGATAACAACCCATGTTTCCATTCATGGGGGTGGTTGATTGTTCAACCACCATTCCTTTCCTTCATTAACTGATTCTTTCCTCTAGATATATCATGGCTCATACTTCAAGGCTTCACCCCCCAACAATGGATTATGGGAAATTTAACAATAATACATTTACATCGTTCACATTCCATAGCATGTTAATCCTATTTTATGATTAATTACAAGATGGGGGAAACATGGGTGTTACAATCCCCTCCCCCTTAAAAGGAACACCGTTCTCAGTGTTCTTTCTCAATAACACCTATTATGAATTCCTCATCCAGCTGCTTCAGAAATCTTGATCCTCTTTCATGGTCAGGTCCTTTACAGACTCTTGGACTTCATCACATGTCTTCAATAAATTCTTGGACAAAAAGAACATTAATCAAAAATTTATGCGAAAACATCTTACTGTTGTTCAAAATTCAAGTGGAAAATTTCATAATCTAGCACAATAATTATCTGCATAGTTTGTGGATTTGTATCCACATGGTTTCCTTGTTATCCAGGCTCACTTTTTTTCCTTGACATACCCATTGAGTGCATGATCCCAATATTTTACAAGAACTATCAAGGTCTCCTCTTCCTTGTGGTCACTCACCCTCCAGGCTCAGGCTCATGCATCCCCTTCTCTTCTATACAGTCCTTCGAGTGATCCATCTTGCCTTTCCAAGGTTTTCTCGCACATGTAGAATTACCCATCATGTGAATGATCCCAATAAATAGTTTAGAAGAACTATCAAGGTCTCCTCTTCCTTGCAGTTACTCACCCTCCCAGCCTAGGCTCAGGCATGCCCTTCTCTGCTATACAGTTCCTCAGGTGATCCATCTTGTGTTGCCAATGTTTTCTCACACAGGAAGAACTACCCATCGTGTGCATGATCCCAATCAATAGTTTACAAGAAATATCAAGGTCTCCTCTTCCTTGCGGTCACTCACCCTCCAGGCCCAGGCTCAGGCATCCCCTTCTCTTCTATACAGTTCCTCGGGTGATCCATCTTTCCTTGCCAAGGTTTTCTTGCACAAGAAGAATTCTAGAGACTTTATTGATCCTTACAGTCAAGGCATCCCTCCAGCTTGTGTTACCTCTACACAACATATTCTAGGCGTTCATGGATTACCATGGGGTTCTCATGGCTCAGAAGTATCCATTTTTCATGCTTTTACAGCTTGAAAACCTTCATCTATCCTTTCTCGATGGATCTTTTCTTCTCACCCATATCACAGGCATACATAAATTCATGAGACATCATCATAAATTTTAAATTCAAAGTTTTCTTGTAAATCTGTCACCCACAGATTTACAAATTCCACATTTTGTTTTCATATTTGTTTCGCACAGGAACCAGATTCATAATTATGGGAATTTCCTTCCCATAGCGGTTTGGCTCATCAGGCAATTGGTCTTCCTCATGGGCTTACAATGTTGCCATATTCAAGACCCCTTTGCTTCCTGCACTTTCAACTTCTATCATCCAAACAGATTGTTAGTTTCCCATGCACATATATTTTTATTGTACCATTATAACGTCATCACAAACAATTCTTAAATTGTGCATGCTAACAATCAAATCACTTTTATCTATACAATGATACAAGAAAAAAAGAATTTCATTCCTTACACATGAATCAATTTATTATATCAACTTTTCAAAATGAAATTCAGGTACCAATTGACTTTAATGAATGTGCCAACATTCGTGGCCACATTCATACCTAATGCACCCTTGCATCGATTTCAGGTTATCACTTTTCAGGTTAGGCAATCTTGCCAAGGTGTGGTTGAATTCAACCAACTTATTACCATATAGACTCTTTGTACATATTTATTATTTTAGCAAAACCGTCTTTTATGCTTTGAATCGATCACA
>ML817524.1:122702-136030 GCA_009831015.1 Picea engelmannii
AAGGCTATATAAGCAAGCTTTCTAATGGTGAAAGGGGGCTGCAAAATAGAGAATGATGTCAAACCTATGATCTCATAGGTAAGGATTGCAAAGAGAGAATCATACCAAACTTATGATCTCATGAGTGGTATGGATTGAAAAGGAAGAATTACACCAAACTTATGATCTCATAAGTGGTGGAGGAAGAACTGAATAGGTGAAACTTATGATCTTGGAGGAAACTTGCAGTCAGCCAAAGAAGAGCAATCATCGAAGCTGCTGTCATCCAGGTTTGGATCGTTCAGGCAAGGGTTAGACGAAGAGGACTTGACGAAGCCGTCGCATTCGCATCTACGATTGTAAGCACTGCTGTCGTTACTCTCATTAATATGACACGCTTGGTCTGTTTCTTTCTAGTTTGTGTCTGATGTTACATGAACTTATCACTCAGTGATAGATCTGTTTTCAAGATAATGTCAATAGAGTAGGAAGTGGTCGTATCCTATTTTGTCCACAGATCTCAGCGAGGAGCAAGGGATTGGAGCGCAACTCGGAGCGTGCAGGGACAAACATCGGTTAAAAGGTACTTCTGTTACTCTCCCTTCTCATGCATTAGGCTTAGATAGATTCGAAAGGAATTCAGTGTCCATGATAAGCACTTTTCTGTCTAGGGTTAAGGTCAAGCATTAGAGGTCGATCTACTTGTCTGCAGGCAGATTTTCCTACAACACAAATTTGTTTTCCTTCGACACTTACATAATGAACTACAAGTAAAACATTAGGAAGTCCTCCTTCCTTACTGAAAAATCCATTGTTTGCCATCTTATGCAACATGCATTCTCTCAATGAATTCCATGTAGTGTGCTAACTATGAGCACATTTATTCCCATAGAACCAATCCCCACGACCACATTCTAATGTAGAGTGCTAAAGTCTACCTTCCTTGACTAGCCCAAATGAACTCTGCTTTCTCTTCATGCGATCAAGAGCTATGACCTTAGATCTATACTTTTGTCCAGGCGCTACCCTTTCAACTCTCGTTTTGGGGGTGCCATGATCCTGGCTAAACCCCTTGTCTACAATTCGACAATGAAGATCCGTCTTCCCCCAGATCCAACGACGACAAGGGATTGTGGAACGTCAACTAGATCGTGGTTTAATTCTCCTTCTGATCTCCTCAATGGATATGGGCCGTCCGATCTACGATCGGATCCCAAACTCAAAACAAAACTATATTGAGTTTAGTTTACGTGTATAGATTCTGACATTAACCCGCATGCATATACCTTCCCTGCAATGAATACGGGTTGTCGATCTTATCCCTAGATCGATTCTCTCCACACGATTCCAAACATAACAATTCCGACATAGAAGTATTTGACCAAGAATTTAGACTAACAACTTGATTTTCCAAATCCAACCACAAAACCCAATCACAGTATGGGTTTATGTGGCATTAACGCATGGGTTCCTTGTAGGTCCACCCACTGATCGTTCAAAGATAAACGGTTCATAGGGGTTTCAGAATCACCAATGCTCTCGCTCTTTATCAGAGAGTTCAATCTCCGTAATCTGAAAAGTGATTGGCCAAATATTTTAACCGTGGCCGTTGATCATCAACCCCGACGAGATCAACGGTGTAGGTTGATTGTGGGTTGTGAACTAACGCACTCATTAATTCTACATTTGTGCTCCGCAACGAATGCTGGTCATCCGATCTACGATCGGACCCCAAACTCAAAACAAAACTATATTGAATTTAAATTGCGAGCACATGCTCCGTCGTTAACCTGTGTTCCTATTCAATCTCTGCAATGAATACAGGACGACTGGTGTTTGATCCTTTAACTCCAGTGGATCTTGAAGCCAATCTGACGAAAGAGATCGGTTTCCTTTCGATGAATGGATCGCGTTCATCTCCTCTGTCAGGTTCTAAATTAACTTGATTCGATCAAGGTTTTCTTCTTGATCCATACCCTATCTGGGTATCCACAACATACAACTACCTTTCAAATTTTTCATGCATAACATTGAATTCCATAAAACATCTTTAAAATGTACTAGCATATCTTTATGCACTTCATCACATTACCCTCAAAGGTTTTCATGAATGTAATACAAACAATTCTCAACTATTTCTGCAGTAATACAATTATCATCACTATGGTATCCAAACATTTAATTTTATTAGTAAATCATCTTTTTCATTCCAGAGGAAACATAACACACAACAAGAAAGGAGTTAGGGGATCTCCCCTTTTTCCCACTCCTTCCACACATCTTGGGGATTTCAACCCAACTGAGTTATTTCTAAGGCCTTACTTCCTTTACTTGGTGTGGCTTCAACCAAGCCTATTTGATCAAACATACTTATTTATCCCTTCTCTTTTCCCAGCTGTACTTGTTCTCACAACTGCTCATCTAATACCTACAACCCTGTAAGCAATTCATAGTTGTTAGGGTGGACACATGTTCCTCCTTTTTCCTCTTCTTGGATTTTTGCAATTTATTCCAGGTTGGGATCTCCCTTCCTTTTTTCCCTTGAGTAGCCTTGGTTAGGAATCACTCTAACCTTTTTGGATACAACAACATGCTTTAATAACAAGCTTTTATTTCATAGTGGGTCATGAACCTGTGCATCCTGCACATTATCATTTGGTTCTCATAGTGGTTAACATTCAGTTGTTAGTATTCCACCTACACATTTTGTTTTAAAAATGTATTCCAAGATTCTTATATAGGTAGGCTTTGCAGCCCATTGCCCAAACTTCAAAAATCATTAGGGTTGAGACTCTGTTCTTCTGACAGAGTCCTTACACAGTTTCTTCATAGGGAAMTCCTTCAGCACACAACTTCCTCATTGCATATCYATCACTATCTGTGATGGCCTCAACCTTGAATTATCTTTGTCTTGTTACTAAACATTCTTTAAGGAACATAGACATGCATTTCTGACATGSATCCAGATTATGTATMCACACATATTCTAGTTTTTGTTAACTTACATAMATGCTGTACTTAGCCATATTCATAATCATAAGCCTGTGTGTAGCTTCCATAGGTATATTTCATAGCCTACATACATMTCTATTTTAAAATAAGTCAACTCATGATTGTTTACAMTCATTCTCCTRTGATCCTCAAAGGCATAATAATTTGCCTCTTATCATGACAAYAGAGCATCCTTGCTCGTTAACTCTTTCATTTATTTGTATTGAATTTTCCTGGGGAGATGGAGCACATTCCCCTTAAGCTATCATTCAAAACAAAAATTTCATGACTCTTTAGAATGGAKTCAACCATGCATCYATGGTATTCATTCAATCTYGGCAAGTGCTATGCTTGCCTCACATTTCACTCATCAGGGCAACCATATTGTGCCTTTAGTATACTTATACTCTTACATYATACATGTGCATCACTTGCACATTTAATATCATTCATACCTAACTGGTATTAATATTAGGCTTCATATCAAGAAGCTTCACAATGCATTAAATCCATGCACTCAAGCATACACACACAACTAAGTATTCATCATACTAGCTTAGTTTTATCATTAGTGTTCTTTCGTTAGAGATTATAGTCGCTTACATGACTAATATCATAGTTATAACTCATATTGATGTTTCCTTCTCTTTATGGCAATAACCAACTAGGTTCACTTTCCCTTTTATACTATAACAACTGGCAAGAAAACCTTCTTGCCTCAACTTCTATAGGACTTTACCCATCTCACCTTTCCTCTGGTCATGAGGAGTTATATACTCCAAGTTTAATATAAAGTAGTAATTATACTGCCAAGGTTCCTACCTGATCCTATCAGATTCTTTTAAGACCACAAAGGTATTAACCATTATATAGTCATCCATCATCTATGCCTGAGGTTCCAACTTCCCATGTTTAGAGGCAATGTTACAAACACCAGGTCATCCATCCTTCGGGCTTCAACTACCCTTGACAAAACCATGCCACCTTCAACTATCCACATTCAAGTCTTATTATTAATGTTAATTAGCATATCCTTACTCCGGTAAGAGTAGTTATCACTTTAACAAAGGGTTAAAGAAATTCTTCTGCTGAAATTCAACAAGAATTCATAAAATCACATGTTCAATCTGCAGTCCTTCTCCTCAAGGAGTAAATGCAAATAAGAATACCTCCTTATGTGACTCGTGCATGAACCCAAGAAGGAAAAGTGTTGTAACCATGCTTTGATACCAATTTTTAACACACCCATGGTGGGACGTCAAAATTTCGTTCTTCTTAAGAGAATCAAAACCCCCATTCGGGGTCTCTATTTCATTATTCTCTTCCAGAACACTCCAGCCACAGTCTCCATGCTCCAAACTGAGCTCATAGCTGGATGATATCCTCTCCTGATCTCCTCGGGTTCTTCCATCCATATATACCTTCATATGACTATGGGCTATGACCCGACGCCAATACAACATGCACCAAAACAACTACCACGCGAATCTTCTGGAGTTGCAAATCTCCGAAGTTCACAATCCGACGCCGCGTGTCCTCAGAGATTTTGATGGCCCTGATTCACTTTGGGACGTCGATGTTTGGGATTTTCAAACATTCCTACACCTTTTTCCTCCAAAGTACTCCGTACCCAGAATTAGAGATCGAGCACCACGTGCCCCTTGTGATCGACGATTATGATCTTCTTCGAGACTTTGGTGTTTGAGAATCCCGAGCACTTCAACTCTTTTTCCTCTGAAGTACTCCATACCCAAAGTTCCAGATCAGGTGCCACACGTCCATATAAATCAACGACTCAGATCCACTTCAGGACTTCGACGTTCGGGAGTCCCAGACGCTCACACCACCTTTTGTCCCAGAGTATTTTCTCCCAAAGTCGACAATCTCCACCATGTATCCTCTCTCTCATATCGACGGTATAGACAGACTCCATCGCTCCACGGATTTCCAAAGGAGCTCACAGATAACCACCTCTTAATACCCCAGTGTGTGCCACTTCGAGCGAAACACCTGGCATCACCGTTACTTGACACATGGGTCCCCATGTACTCTCGATGTAATACCCACATTCCCTCAATCGAACATTCGAGAGGGGTCTTGAAGGATCCATAGATCCATGGTTCACACTACTTCGCTACTTCATTCTTCGGGAGTTTTGGCGTTACTAAGCCTTTATTCTCTCGAAGCGGTCAATGCCAGACTGACTACCTCATATATCTGACGATCAGGGTGACTCCCGGGCATCCTTATATCTAAGGCCCAGATTGACTTCGGGACTTCGAGACTTCAAGGATTTTACCTCCCTTACAACAAACTCGCTCAATTCTCGGAACTCGGGAAGTCCGAAGGACTCAAGGGGTTAACTCCTGTGCTCTTTCCCGTATCGAATGGTCACAACAGACCTTGGCTCTTCTTGAATAGATATCATTCATTCATCTTCCATACAAAGGAACCTTCCCTTTCGATACTTCAATCTCACTATCCTTCTCGAGATTTGTTAGCTCTGAAAGGCTTAAGAGCTTTGCGCTCTTTCTCTTGAAATTAACAATTAGAATAATTCTTCCGCGCACCCCTCATGCTCGTTCATCAAATCTAGAACTTAAGTGGTTCTTGGTCTCTTCCTACCTTGCAGAGAGCCTATGCATACATGCACTATCTCTCCTGAGATTTAATAGAATCTTTTATCCAAGGGACTCAGAATGACTAGGAGTGTCGACATGCATACGTGAAATTGTGCCCAAGGTCGATGAACTCACAGTTTGTGGCTCTATCTTAAACCACCACAGGGCTCAAGCATTTACGAGTACAAGTCATGTCTGAACCATATAATTTCTTACTTTCCTAATTACATAATCAAGCAGAAATAAAAGGGATATAGTATAGCCATTAAGAAATCATGCACATCCTTGAAAAAATTCATAGTATATCCAATTTTATTACATAGTTACAACTCAATTTACATAGGGTAGGAGGATACTTATCTATTACAAGTTGCAGCCAACTAACTGACTGTGGGTGTGTTCCTTTCCTCCCAACCATAGGCTCAGAGGCAGTCATTCTTAGCACTCTATCCACCCCCGTGCCAAGCCATGATATCACTAGGGAACTATGCCATCTCTCATAGATCCTCTCTCTATCACAGTATCCCTGTGAGGTTTATCAGATTCTTCCTCAGCATCAATCTCGCGTTCGTGTCCTTTAGGTCATGTCATCTGCACTTCCTTTTGGTTTGCGCATATCCTTCCAAGCTTGCGCTCTCGTCTCGTGTCTCTTCTCTTACCATCCCCCTGTATGTATCTTACCTTCCTTCTTTAGGGAGGTTTATGATCTATCCTGTTCCTTCTGTCAGAAGGAAGCTCGAGTCTGTAGGTCTCTGTGGTACTTTGGTCTGACAACCCATGTTTCCATTCATGGGGCTGGTTTATTGTTCAACCACCATCCCTTTCCTTCATTAACTGATTCTTTCCCCTAGATATATCATGGCTTGTACTTCAAGGCTTCACCCCCCAACAGTCAGTTATGGGAAATTTAACAATAATGCATTTACATCGTCCACATGCCTTAGCATGGTAATCCTATTTTATGATTAATTACAAGTTGGGGGAAACAGGGGTGTTACACGAACATTGGGCTATTGAAAAAAGAGTTCCAAAATACTTGAAGGAAACTCAAGACTTTAGAGTCAATTATTCTAAGGTCGATGAATTCAACCTGATTGCATATTCCAATTTAGAATTTGACGGGGGTAAAGAATATGGAGTGTCAACTTCATGCTATATCATGAGTCATGAGTCTTGGATTAACAACTGTCTCCTATATATCACACAAACAATTAGTTCCAACCGATTCCACATCAAAGGTAGAATATGTGGTAGCTACAAAAGAAACAAAGGAGATTGTGTGGCTATTGGCACATGGTTATAAGACCCTAGGTTCAGTTTAATCAACCAACAAAACTCTTCAGATACTGACCCTTTCGGCATCACCTACATGCAAGTGAAGTCTCACCCGAGGTATCTATTGGGGCTGCAGGAACCAAGTTTCTATAGGGACGAGGGGATGTGAGGCTATCATCATATCTAATACTTTTTATCCACCCTGTGTGCACTATCTTTATTCATATCCTTTAATTAGTTAACAAACTCTATTGTGCAAAACCCTTATAACATAGATTGCAATATAAATAATCCACTATAACATTCATAATTATTGCACAATAATCATATATTAAATAGATCTATATTAACAATGCATAACAAAATATCCATGAACAACCCTATCAAAAAACAAATTCAGACACATAATTTAACATGGTTCACCCAATCCTTGGGCTACGTCCATAACAACTAGATTCTATATTGATCTTCGTGCAATAATCATCTCAGGCCTGCGCACTGTGCTTACAATAGATACAACATATTATATCCTCAGTCTAGCCTAGCCACTCCATAGTGCAATCCTATCTTTGCAACTTCTCTCCACAACCCTAAACATATATTCTCAATCATATGCATGCTAAACTCTCACTTTCAACAACCTATTCTCTTCCAATCCATTACATATTTATACATAGAGTTAGGGCTCATAACTCTAATAGTTTATTCCAAAACCCTAATATGTCCTAGCTGTCTTCCTTCTTTATCACCATCATGCTACTTTTCCTTATTTTTTGCCAACATGCTGCTTTTCTTTCTTTGGCGCCGAACTACTGCTTTCTTGCTTTTATGCTGAACTACTGCTTTCCTTCCTCCTTTTACACATGCTCTGACTTCTACTTTGATCCCACAAACTGCTCCCTTTTCTACTTTTGCACACACTCTTCAAAGATTAGTTATTCAAAATGCATGTCCAACAGGCCCCCAACACTCACCTATGGCTCATCCTGAGCAACTTACGCCTATTGCATCACGCCCTTCCATGCCTCCATGAAATTTTGGAGGGTTTCTCTTGCTATAGTGAATTCCTTCTTTACCTTAGTTTCTTTCTCCAAAATGTCCTCTACTACCTACACAGCCAGGTTCGTGAGCTTCTCCTCGATGTCTTGTGCTGATTTCTTCACTATGTCTTGCACGACTTCTAGTGCACCTATGACCCTAAGTTCTTCATCCTGCAGGGGTACCAACTGCTGTGCGAGAGTCTTCTTCTCTTCCCTTATACTTTCTATCTCATTGTATGACTGCATGTTTTCTAGGATGGTCGTTATGTGTTTAGATGGTGGAAACATGTTTATATCCCTCATGACTTTCTATGCCTTCTCCCGTGCACTCCTTAATATCTCTTCGATGACGTTCATCTCCAAATCCTCCACCAAAATTTTCCAAAGTTGCGTGCTTTCTTCGCATAAATTTGCGCACTCCTCCTCTAGACTCTTAATGCTTGCCACTAGGGTTATGGCTCTTGTTTATCTTTGTTCCTTCTCCTCAAGTGGTGTTCTTGGTGTAGTCTGCACTTCAAGCTCTCTGATTATGCTATAGAATCCTTGAATGACTTCACTGATTTTGGATACCTGTTCCTCCAGTGTGGCTTCTACCACCATCGACACCTTTGGAATCTCCTTATATAGTTTCTACATGACCTGTTTTATCCTCTCTACTTATTGCCGAACCTCGTCCTTCTCCTTCAATAACCTCTCTACCTTTTTCTCATCCTCGTCCTTCTCCTACACAACTATTGTATAATCCTTCTACAATTCCTCCTTATTCGTTGTTGTGTTATCCAAGTCCCTCGATGTTGACTCTACGTAGAACTGTATTTCCTGTACCATCCCCGTCTGTAAGCCTTGTAGTGCTTCTATGGGCATGTGTGAAACGAATAAGTCCAGGTGACTTAGTTCTCATGCTTGCTCCTTCATATCTGGTGTGGGGAACTCAATTTCCTTCGGCGAGATCTTCAAAACTCTACGCACTACTGCTATCTCAGACAAGTAAGAAGTGGTTTCCCTTGCTTCCCCAATTGCGCTTGTTGTTGGTCCTTCACCAAATCTCTATTCTGGCACTATCCTTACTGCCTCCAATAGTTACTGCAATGTCATTAAGTGTTATTGCACCTTCTGGTGCAGTCCTTCATGTCTCTGTGATGTTTGCTGAGTTGTCTCTTCTATGACATCCCTCACTTGGTAGTCGATCCTATAGATATAATTATCCGTCAAAGTGTATATAGATGGCTATTTATTTTCTTTCATCTTCTTCTGTTGAGATGTTGTTTTCCCCTTACATGCCATCAAAATTTGACCCGAATGTACTAGTGCCTCTTTTCCCCAACATTTAGTACTATCTCCTGCATGTCCCTTGCACCATCACTTTGTCCATTTCCTTGTCCATTGCCTTGGTATTATTCTTCATTGTCAAGGTGCTCTGTCTCTATTTCGTCGCAGGAACCTTACAGTATGGTTCCCAATCTTGCATAATTAGTTGGATGTCTTCCTCTATGATTTTGTGATTTGTCTAGACCCATTCCTCTCTCAGGTATTTCTTTGCTTGTATATAGATGTGATGACGGCCTTCCTGAAATCGTGCAATTGGTGTGTATGCCTCTAGAAACTATGGTGAAATGTGCAGTGTATTCTAGATACACCTCATAATCCTTTCATTGTGAAGAAATAACTCAATGTTGGTGTCTATCTATCTTCTTTTGTTCATCGTGTACCAAAAGTTCTAGTACTTAGCGCCTAAAAATGAATTACCTCTTAGAACTATAAACTACATGTCTTCTGGTTTATTCCATGCTATGAACACAATCAAAATTGACCACCAGGAATAATGAAATTTCACTCCTCTATCCCATGCTTCTGTGCAATCGATGAGGAATTGGTTAAGTAGAAACAATTCCCATCTCATCGATACCCATTCCACACACTTCTCTTATGAAGCTATCACGCTTGCAAGCACTTGGTCCTTCCTACATTTCCTGAGCAACTTTCCTACCAATTCTCGTGTCACAATTCTTATTATTGGGTCACAGATAGTTGGTATGTCCAACCCGTGCACCCCTATGATTGTGTGAAATTTCTCCCTCATGGATTTTGATAGAGCTGTGTCATTCTTCTTGTCTACAAGCAACAAGGTTGGATCTTCCCCCTATGTCGGTAATCCTGTGATTTGAGAAATGATATTTGTATCTATAGAGATTGGTCTATCCAGTTATAAGTAACCACCATGCACACAGGTTAGCAACATCTTGACACATGCATTCACCTCTTAGCTCCCGTCGAAATGTGGAATTTCAAACAGATTTAGTATGCCATCTCGTTCCAACCCTCTGGCCCATACCTTTGGCACATGTATATCCTAGTTCATCACTCAATATATTCTCAGTTCCAAGTATTCACATGGCACAAGTACAGGGAAATTCACCGTGTTCGTGATATCACGGTCCACATATTTAAGCTTCGAAACCATTCCTAACATATTCTCATTGATGATGATGCCATATGGGATGTCGGGTGTCACCAATGGATACTTGGCATCCTTCTGCAACGTCACTGGTCTGGCATCATCCTTCCTCGGTGGAATGTGATCCCTAGTAAACCTTAGATCCGATGATGATGCTCCCAAAATCTCCTCAAACTATGGTGTTATTTTTTCTTCTCTCGTTCAAGATTTCTTTGATACAGATGTTGTTGCCTTTAGTGGTTCCATCTATGTAATCCGGTTATTAGTGACAACTACTTCGACTTTGTGGTTTTTCTCAAGATCTACAACATGACTCTCGACTCTCTCTTACTTGCATGCAACTCCAAGTAACACTGACCAATGTTTGTTGACCCTTCATGGCTTTTGTGCCCCTTTCGCTAGTTGTCTATTCACCTTGGCACCATAATTATCTGTCAAATCCCTTAGTACTGTTCATTCAATGCTTACTTTAAAGTTGCATTAATTCCAAATCCTTCACTAGATTTTTGCCTTGATTTTTCAGGTTGTCATGATTTCCATCAACTTTTTCCATTTATGACGACACATCTCTGTGCCATGCTATCATTATAGCTATTAAACCATCATTTTCCACTCTTTAGTTCTATTTAACGGTCTTTATTTTTCCTCATCCGTGCATTTTTTCTTGCTTACTCATTCATTTATTGAACATGCTATGCTTCTATGCGCAATTCGCTTCTTTTTCTTGGTTTCTTCTATCTGCACAACACTGGCTTCTTCTACGTACTTACTCTTGATGAAACTTATTTACTTTTTTTTGTTTTTCCTTTGTTTTCCTTTTTCTCTTTTCCCCCTTTTTCTTTCTTTTTCCTACTATAATACACTACTATAGTAAAGAGGTTCTTGCACAGGTCAGACTAGTGTGCAGAAGGTCAACCTTCCCTATAAAGTTTCACCTGACTTCCATTCACCAATCCTCCCAAGAATTCACCATTCAATGTTTCTAGCTACACAACACCTGCTTCTATCACATAATTGATCAGATAAGGACCTAGAAAGTGCATCCTAAACTTCCTGGGGTGCTGCATGAACTTGTTGTTGTAGAGAAACACTAAGTCTCCCGCTTGAAACCTTATTTTGTTTAATATGCCTATCATGCCATGCTTTTTCTATTATCTTCTAGACTTGTTGATGGAATCCTGCGACAAATAGGTCTTCCTCGAGCTGTAACAACTATGACAATATTTCCTTTACTGCACCAGAGTCTGAAAGATCTATAATCACTACAATGCATAGGCTCAACACAATAAACTCCATCAACATTATGACTTCTTGCCCATATACGACCCTAAAAGGTGTCCGTCCTATCAACTTTTTGCTTGTAGTCCTATATGCCCATAATACTGCAAGAATCCTTAAGTCCCAATCATCCCTTCCTATTTTGCAGATCTTAGTCAGAGTACTCTCTAAAATTTTGTTGAAGGTTTTTTTTGTCCCATTTTCCTAAGGGTGATACGACGTGCTACTCTAATAGTGAATTTGGAAATCCTCAGTCAATGTTGCAATTGTATTATTCAAGAAGTGCATTCTTTGATCACTCAATAGAAAGTGCATGCAACCAAATCTTGTCACTACATTATCAAACAAAAAACATGCAAAATAGATGCCACATCTCTCCCATTCCTAAGGAGGACCTTTGATGTGCTTGGTAATGAATTATAGATGCCATTGACAATAAATTAACAACATTCCCGTGATTCCTAAAAAAATCCCTATCACCTGCATGTAATGGACCTTCATGTGGCAACTTTGGAGAATTCTGAAACACTTCATGATGAGGATAAATTGACTATTTCATTATTATATTCCAAATCATATCCTTCAATTTATTTTGCAGACATCATAGACACATTCTTTCTTGCACTCACAATACCTACAACTGTGATTTGTGTCTCGTCATCTGAATCAGATCCCAAATCTTGTTGGACTGTGAAAACAACCCTTTTTTTTCATTTTCCTCCATACTTTTTAGGACTTAATTCAGGATGAAACTTCCAGCAATGATCTTCATCATGTCCACTTTTCTTGCAATTAGTAGATGTGAGATTTGCTTCTTCCTTCTTTACTGTAGCTACCCATTTCTCTTTGCCTTTGTTCTTACTTCCCTTTTGTTAAGAAAACTCCTTGGATAAACCATCTTTATCATCCTTCCCCGTGGAATCAAGATGCACATATTGAACATGTACTTCATCAAAATTAGTGGGATTTAACAAAATACAAGTATGATGAATGTAACTATGCAAAGCACCAATGTATTTCAAAAGGGTTTCTGTAGAATGTAATGAAATATTTAAATCCAATGCTTTCTTCCTAAACTCCTAAGTAAAATCCTGCACACTATGTCCTTTTCCTTTCCTAAGATATTTTCATTCCATAATTTCCTTTTGTTGATATTCCAAAGGATAAAATGGTTTCCTTAATACAACTTTGAATTTTGACCAAGAAGAGAGAATATTACTTCTCTTTTGGTTACCTTCCTGAAGTTTACCTTCCCACCAAATCAATGCCGTACCTTCAAGGTGAAGAGAGGCCAATTGAATCTTTACCTCATTTTCATCAATCTTCTAAACATGATAGTAAACTTCCATTTGTCGAATCCAATTGTCTAACTTATTTGCATTAGACTCACCATTATACATGGGCAAGTTAAACTTGGCATCCAACTTTAACAATGGCTTCTTTGAAGCATTTTTCTTATGAGAAGATGAGGGTAGAGAAGTGGAAGGAGATGAAGGAGGTAAAGAAGGCGATCTTGAAGGAGGTGGAGAAGGAGGTCTTGAAGGAAGTGGAGAAGGAGGAAGATCATCTTCTTTCTTAAATTGTCCATAACTTTCTCCTTTTTGTAATCCCCTCTCACTATAAAGCTCTTCCACCATTTCCTTCATCTGATTAAAGGCATTGAATAAATCATCTTCAAATTCATAAGGA
>ML817525.1:33008-75579 GCA_009831015.1 Picea engelmannii
GAGAAAACTCAGCAGGAACACTCCCAAAGTTCAGAAAACGGGAAACTTCTGAGGAAGGACGACTGGGAAGCTGAAAATCTGAAAATGGAGTTCTTACAGAAGGGGAGGGGGTATTACCTTTTTCATCGGCAGAAACTTCTTTCACTGCTCTCTTTCCCCTTCTGCGCACAACTTCCAAGTCCTCGTCTAGAGTGGCTAGAGGCAACTGTGGATTAGACCTCGTGTGTCTACCTCTCGAAGCCACAACTGATAGAACAGGTTCTTCCCCAGCGGAGTCGTCACAGTGGAGTCGCCAGGTGCACAGTAGCAATCTTCAAGTTCTGATATCTGATGCACCTTCAGAAATCAGCTAATCGTTGTCGTTTTTCCCAGGGAAAATCTTCAACTTCGTCCCCGGCAACGGCGCCAGAAATGTTAGCGTTCGGAAGTCACTCCTGGATTGCTAGCAGGAGCAGAGCCCGAAGCCCATTCTAACTGGCTCATCTTGGCAGTTTTTCGGTTTGGCATTTTTTTCCTGGTTTTCGGGTCTTGAACTTTCATGATTGTTTTGAGGCCCTAAACAACGTTTTTAGGGATCACCACAGTCAAATTGAAAATAGAGTCATATTTTGATGGAATAATGTGTATTCCTCAGATATACCTTTCCAATGGGCTATTGTGCGCCTAAAATGAAGATCGTATGCAAAAGTTACGACCCCAGGAAGTTGATGTACTAACTTACCCCAACATGGCCCACATGAATTTTGGCGCTTTATCTCCTAGGGTTAGGTTTTTGGATGTCTAGGGTTTTGGAATTCATGTTTATTGTAAAAAGGATTTTAGAGCCTCATTGTAATCATCTTCTTGCGAAGGAGCACAACCGTCACATCTCTTCTCAGAGATAAGCCACCACCATTATAGCAAGCTTGTTTTCAATCCACATTTTATAGTTTCGACATATTTCTTTATTGAATAGAAGCCAATTTTATTGTATCTTTGTTATTGTTCCTTGTGTCTCCGTGTTAATAATAAAAATAATTTGTGTTCATTTAATTCTGCTCATAAAATATGGATCATGCACGTTGCAACCTTTTTCCAAACCCTTTGTCATTTAATTTAATAGAGTCTGAACATTGGGTACAGTATGCAAGGGAAATTAAAGAGTAATGCCATGGCACTTGAATCTAGGATACATTGAGTGCCATGTGCAATGGAAAATAAAAGACACTGCAATGCACCCCCTCGACAAGAGGGGCATTTATTAATTATCTGATTTATTTTGCAGGTCCTTCATTTTTTGTAGAAGCATTTCATTGTTCCTAGGACCTAAAGACGAGCATCTAGAAGGATAATGATTGGATTTTATCTTTTGCTAGCTACAATACCTTTGTGCCTTCAATCCCTTCTTCTCATGAAATGAGGTACAATACCTTCTTGGGTTAATGAACCTGAAGATGCAAAAGATAAAGAAACGAGAGGGTAGAATGATGGAAGGTGGTAGGTATGGGCAATAATGATACAATGACCCTTCAAAGAATCACCTAGTAGCAACCCTTTTTCCCGAGGGATACCTACTTACTAGGAGACCATGTCACTCACCAAGGTGAAACTAGGAAAACGTTCTACAATCAAGAAAAAATTCTTTGCAACATGCTCAAATGCTTTAAATATTAAAATGACACTTACCATGATACCAGACTTGTTACCCCGTGGAGCAAGACCTGTTTTCTTCTTGGACCAAGATGATGTGGTGAATGCTGCTATGTACTAGATGATGAACGATGATGCATTCATGAAAGGAGGGACCCTCGAGGCAATGTTGTCCAACATGACTCTTGATACTCCATGTCTACTACCTATGGTCCTCGAGACATAATCTCCTTAGTTACCGCTAGCCTTGGGGGGTAACACGAAGCATTTAAGTTTTATTTACATTGTTTATGATTTTGATGTAAAATCATGGAGATTGATTTTTATATAACATACAAAACACAAGCAAGGCTATGCTTTTCTTTTTCTTTTGTTTATATGGAAGCATGACTTGTTTGTTGGAGTTTTTTTAACATATAATGTTTCATTTTCTTCCATTTTTGGAAGAGATAAATAAATGTTAGATAAAGTCCATTAATTTTCTTGTTTATTTTCCGTTAAAATTTTGGAAATATGTAGATAAAATTCACATGGAGGTTTAGGTGGATTTCCTTTTCTTGTTTTTCATTTTAATTAATTTATAAAGTGACAATCCTCTCCAATTTAATTCTATGTTCTTAAAGGCTGTATTTTAAAAATATTACAACACTCTAGTGCGAAGATTGACCCAGTACTCATCTTTCTATTATTTTTTGGTTTACAACTCAATTTGCATGGAGATTTAGTTTGGAATTCATATTTTTTCTTCTTATTTATAGATTTAGTTTGGAATTCATCTTTTTTCTTCTTATTTCTAATTTAAGATTATATTTTGAGATTGTTATCGCAAATTTGTGTGGAAATTTAGTTTGGAATTCAACGTTATGTTGTTTTTAGTATGATTATGTAATTTTCAGATTATTACTCCAAATTCCAGTTGAGATTTAGCTTGGAGTTCCTTATCCCATTATTTTTAAGTTTAGTAAAAGTAATGGGATAAGGAACTTATTGTTCCCACAACTTTTGATACAGACCCGCCTCACCAGATTTCATCCTTGAACACAACACAAGCTAACACCGGACCTCTCCCCCCACTCCTGCCTACCCCTAATCTCCCTCATACCCCCCCCTTGTGATTTATCTCCGGCATCTCATAGGAGACCAATGCATATGACTTCACACTATCATCCGACAGGTTCTAGTCCCTTAGGAGCTCTTAAACCACAAACCAGAGCCTGGACTTAAAAAAAACAAAAACAAAAATGGTGATAGGGGATGATATCGGATTAGAGGACTATGCATCCCTCAGTCTCTATGCATTAGTGGGACGGATCTTCTATAAGAACCTTTTTCGATCTGAACTCACCCCTTGGGTGCACTCAACCTGGTGGCCATTGTTGGGATGTGACCCAGAAATCACTCATCTGACTCGTGGATGGATTTGTTTTCACTTCAAATAACCAGAGGAATCCTCATACATTCTTGATCGCCTCTGGACACTGGACGGAGGTAGCCTCATGCTCAAATGCTGGTGGACCAGCTTCGACCCTTCAATGAACTACTTCAGACACAGACACTTCTGGGTCCTCCTTCTAGAACTCCCATTACACTTATGGAACCAAAAATCTCTGGAGTCCATTGGCAATGCTTTGGGTTGCTACATCTGTGTGGAACAACAATCTCTTCAAACTCAGATAAAAAACTGGAAAAAGTCACGGTGGAGATTGATATCCACGACGGACTATTAGAGAACATAGACATCGAATGGAGAGACCATCTCATCAGACAAAAGCTGGACTATCTTGGCATCCCCTTTAGATGCACTCTCTGTAGGAAAACATGAAACCTCAGAAAGGTCTGCACAGGTCACTTTGAAGAGGAACAAGATGAGGAAACCATGCTTGACCTGGACACCAGGATGGACTCTCCAGCGAAATATACACACCCCTTATATCTGAACTTTCCAGCCTCTAAAGACATAGTTGATACCGGCACAATCACTAGTAAGCTTAAATACATCCACCCTCCTCTTTTTAACTCACTTACTTCTTGGGAATTAAATCACCTGGATACGACCACTTCTCAACTTCCTCTTGCCTCCTCACCTGGTCTCGACCACCCTTCAACTTCACACTACCCAGTTATCCCTCCACAACAATACTCTACCTGTAGCCCCAATTTGCACCCCTCCTCTTCTTTATTACCCCCATGACCCACCACCTACACAAACCACGCCCACACACTTCCCCCACAAGGCTTTCCTGCTCCACCTTCTTCCCCTCTTATGATTCCCACCACAAACACTCATATAACACCTGCACCCTCCATTGCAAACACATCTCTATAAAATCTTACTACTCCTATCCCACACAACTCATACAAAACATCCTTTGCCCACTCAACTTTAGCCAATACTAGGGCCTCTACATCAAGGATAACCACCACAGACTCACCCCCTTTTCCCTCATTGGATTCTAAGCGCCAAGACTCTGTTCCCACTGCTCAAGACTCTTTACCATTCCTACCTGGCACCAATCAATCCCAACCAGGGGAAAATACAATCACTGACTTGCTGGATTCACTACTCCTATCTTATAAATCTGTCCTCTCACCCATCCCATTGCCTACTTACCTAGGGAAAACGATTCTCAAGACACCGACTGTGGTGGGGAATTCAGATCTTTCAACAACCATTGAACTGACACAAGAACAAGAACACACATGGTACAGAGGCTTTGGCTTTGTTCACTCACCTATAAAAACGAGAAGTGCCCAGCGCAAGGATGGGCATAACACTTCTTCCAACACAGATTCTTCTTCACAAACAACTGATATTGGGGTGCTTAGAGGCATTAAATCCCTAGCGCGTGCCAAATAATGATCATTCTCTCCCTTAATATCAGACGGGTAGGAGGGCCCATTAAAACCTCCGCTTTTAGACGTCCTCTCACCTGTCACCCCCCAGACATTATCTTCTTACAAGAAACTTTGGTAGATGGGAAGAAAGCCAGGTTCTTCCTCAATAAGTTCTTCCCAGACTGGTTTACTTGATCTATCAATTCATTGGGTAACTAAAGAGGTCTTGCCGCTACGTGGGACTCCATAAAATTTAATCTAGCGCCCTTCCTGTGTTGTGGAGGGATTCTTCTTACTAGAACTTGCAAATGGAACAACAAGCCGATTATTTTTCTCAACATTTATGGCCCTTGTCTGCATAGGAAAGACTTTTGGAACAAAGTGGAACTTCATGGACTACTCAACATTCAAAATCTGATCATCGCTGGTGATTTAAACTTTACTACCAATCTCAGTGAAGTGTGGGGCGCCTCAATAGTCAAGGACCCACTGGCTAATTACTTCACTGAACTCTTTTTGTCACATGATCTGATCGAATTACAACCGGACATCCTAGATCCTTCCTGGTGTAATGGACATGTGGGTCCAACATCCATATCAAAACGCCTTGACCGATTTTTTATATCCGAAGGTCTAATTGCAGTGGACAATCAGATTAGAACATGGGTGGACACTCCCTTCTTTTTCGACCACGCCTCGACATACCTATAGTTTGGCATTTCAATAGTTTGCTTCCATACACCTTTCAAACTAAACTCGTGTTGGATTTTAGAGGAATGTTTTAATTCTATTGTAACTGCTATGTGGAACGATATAAAGTTCCAGAGCGAAACAAGAATACAACAACGTATCTCTTGGAAACTAAAACAACTCAAAACGCAAGTAAAAATATGGGCCTCACATCACAGGCGTTTTGTTGCTCATCGATTACATGTTCTGGAGGCTAGCATAAAGGATCTACAACAAATCAAACTCTTGGATGATCCTGATGGGTACATACAAGAACAATTAAAAGATTATGAGTCTGAGAGAAACAAATTACTGCTTGCCGATGAAGCCCTTTGGCGTCAACGATTTAGATTAAAATGGGTTCAATTTGGCGACCTAAATAACAAGTTCTTCCATAAATATGCAAGAAAATCCAAAAACAATAAACACATCTGGGACATATTGGATGACTCGGGAATATTACACAGTGAAAATAGGCTATAAAGGAGGCAACCACACACTTTTATAAAGATTTCTATGCGGAAAAATCACAAACAACTCTTCATGAACAAGTTGATGTTGCCCAACTTTTCCCCAACTTGGTCAACTCAGAGGACACAACTTTCCTATACATCTCCTGCACATTACAAGAACTCCAGATTGCATTAAAATCTTTTTCTCTAGATAAAAGCCCAGGCCCCGATGGTTGGACGATGGAGTTCAATCTTCACTTTTTTGATTTGGTAGGGACATATCTCCTAGTACTTGTTGAAGATTTAAGATTGCATGGAAATATCACTGGGGTAATAAACTCCACATTTTTTACCCCTATACCAAAAGAAAATCATCCCACAACCTTTGGTGATTTTTGTCCAATTGCACTCTGCAATCTCTACTACAAGCTCATTTCAAAGATAATTGCAAACATGATCAAACCTATTCTCTCGCGTACCTTGTCAGCCGAACAACTTTGGTTCTTAAAGGGTCGACAAATACTTGATGTTGTTGGCTCCGCTCAAGAATGCTTACACAACATAAAGAAAAAAAACATTCCTGCCCTCATACTCAAACTTGATTTTAAAAAGGCTTTTGACTGCATAAACTGGGATTTTCTTAGATTGATCTTAATCAAGTTTGGCTTCCGACAAAACATCCTAAATTGTATTATGAGCTGTGTTACCAGCGCAAACTTTGCAGTGCTCATAAATGGAGAACCCTCTACTTTCTTCCACACCAGAAAAGGCCTCCAACAGGCCTGCCCACTATCTCCGCTCCTATTCATTCTGGCCATGGAAGGACTAAGTCTTCTTCTAAAAACATTTCAAGCCGAGGGCAGGATCACAGGGATAAAAATCTCAAGATTAGTAAAAATCCTTCACCTCTTCTTTGTCGATGATGTACTTATATTGACAAATGCCAACTTGACTGAATGGAGGGAAATCTCCATTATCTTAAATATATTTTTTTATGCCTAGGGCCTTCAAATAAACTGGATCAAGTCCACTTTCCACTTTGCCAATATAACTGCTCAAAACTTGGATCAACTAAAGACCATTTTTCCACACTCATTTTTCGACCTCTCCACTGGCTTCAAGTACCTTGGATATTATATAAATACCAAACAATACAAGGCATCTGATTGGGACTGGTTAATTACAAAGGTGGAAAAAAGAGTGAGCCATTGGTGCAATAGATGGCTCACCATTGGAGACCACTTTACACTTATTAAATCTGTCCTTGAGGGCCAATCAATATACTGGATGGCACTTGCCCCCATATCTGTTTTGGATAAACTCAGAGCACTCACCTACAGGTTCCTCTAGTCAGGCAGCAAGGAGAAACAAAAAATCCACCTCAGCAATTGGGAATTGATAGCCAAACCGAAATCAAAAGGCGGTTGGGGGATCATGAACATATTCAAATTTAACCAAGCTCTCGCTGCAAGCTCTCTATGGCGCACCTTAACTTCCAGTGGAATTTGGAGTACCATCATCAAGGACAAATACATTCCTTTCACTTATGTTGCTACCTGGTTTCAAGCTGTTCTTCCACCTGCTAGAACTACCTCTCAAACTTGGAGAATCAACACTAAGTCTGCACATTGGATCACAAAAAGGCTTTGCTAGATTCCACGATCCGACCACTCTATAATTGCCGGATTAGATCGCATCATCGGTCTTGGTAACTCTTCTATTCTCTCTCTAGAATTAATCACACATTTAAATTACAAGAGAATCTATTACCTTTATCAATCCTACATTCCCAACGATTCTGGAATACATTCAACAATCTGGAAAACCAGTCGTGGCTTAGATCTCCCACCGGATTTGGCAACGGATTGGGACGACTACTGTTTAGAACTAAATCGTGCGGGCATTTTTCTCAATAAGTCAGATGATTAAATGATGTGGGATGGAGGTGACAACACTGGAATTATTTCGGTCAAAAATTTATACACAATGATTGCAAATGCAAAGTGGCCCATCAATATCACTGACTGGCTCAACGATTTCTGGGATTGGAAACTTGCCCTTAAAATTAAGATCTTCACATGGCTCACATTGAAAAAAAAAATCCCCACCTGGGACTTTCTACAGAAAATAGGATGGATGGGACCAAATATATGTCAACTCTACTATAGGGGTGAAGATACTGCATGTTGATGAATGCAGCTATGGGAGACATCCTCCAGCTTACAAACCTATGAGATGTGGAACATAGTATCTATGCGAGTCTTTCTCTAAGCTTACAAACCTGAGAGAAATCCCCTAAGAAGGGTTTGAGGTTCCTGCCTGAGATAGAGTCAGGAACGTAGAGATAACATCCTCCATGACATGAGTGAGAACAAATCCAAATGATTATCTGGTGGAAAAGCGATTTGTTGAGTGAGGACATGCTTGTGGCTGAGCACAAGGTGAACGTGAGAAATCCCAAAAGTGTTGGGCACATTGTCATGTGAACATAAATGAAGATGATGTGATAGCCTCCTCTGAGCAGCAGATTTGATGAGAAGACTCCAGATGATTCTCTTGTCGGTGGCAGTGGGAAAGAAGATCTGTAGAGTGGACGTGCCTGTGGATGAGCACAGGTGAACGTGTGAGGACCTGGTTCATCTAATTAATGCAGTGAATAAGAGTCATGGAATCCCTATGGATGTTCCCCTAGTGGATGAACACTAGTGGGTGTATCCAATCCTTTTCTATATAATGTTCAAGAGTCAGACCTACCTGTAACCCTAGTTATTATGTAAAGGGTACAGGTCGGCCCCACCTTAATGTGTTTAATAATAAATGTAAAAGATAATTAATATTGATATTAATATTAATATTATATTAATAATAATAATAATAATAATAAATTATATAGTGACTTAGAGAGGTCGGCCCTGTTGAGCCAATAGATGCCTTTGTTCTCCATTGTAGAATCATATCTTCCTTTTGAGTTTGGAAATTTCAGCAAACACTTCTACTTGGAAAAGTGGCGCACCTCTCTTGGGCGCTAGGGTTTCTAGGGCTTAAGCACTCTCTTGTGTGCTATGTCATTCTTGTTGGTGAAGGTATTCCTCTTGAAGAATATAGAAAATGATTTGGCTGGGTTTTTTCTCCCTTGTTGAGAAGGGTTTCCAAGAATATATCTTGTGTACTTGTGCATGATGTTTATTCTTGTGATCTTGGTTGCTGGAAAATTCTTGTTTATGGTTAAGACATGACGAAATTGAAATGAACTACATGCTTAAACTAGTTTATGAAAAATCAACATGGTATCAGAGCATAGGTCTTGAAAGAACCCATTGCACAAGCATCTTTTACAAGAAAAAGAAAAAAATGTCACTGTTGTTGTATAAGAAAATTATGGCTTTTTATTGAAGAAGATTTTCAGCCTCAAAACCATCTAGAAAAGTCCACCCTAACCCAAGGAACTCTTTGGCACCTTCAGCGCACCTTTTCAGTGGGTATATCTCCCGTAAAGTGAAGCCCTAGTTTTCACAAAGTACCAGAATACCAAAAGTACCAGAAAACCAGAAGTACCAGAAAACCAGAAGCACCAGTCCAGAAATCCATTGGTCAAGTTTGAGGGGGTAAAATTTGGATTTTCAGAAATCTGACTGCACCAAATTACTCACCTCAACTCAGCGCATCTATCCCCTGGATCAGAATTTCAAAATTTGAAGTTTGAAAAATTAGGGTTTCCTCATAAAACCCTAAGTTGCAGTTGCAGTTTCAGAATCAGTTGAAGTATCAATTGTTGTACCAGTTGCAGTCACCCTTGAAGTCTTTTAAGAGTTGGTAAATATTAGAACTGCTACTAGATGGTGCCACTACCTGCAAATGCTATCATAGGTATGTACTCACATATGTTAAATTGTTAAGCTTTAAAGGGTATTTGCAGGAGAAGGGATCTCTTGCCATAGATCTAGAAGGATCTCAAGATCCAACACATTTAGAAGAATAATGCAACCCAGGTTTGATTATTCTGATATGCATCTATTTGTTATGACATTATTTTGATCTAGGTTGCATGTTGAAGTTATGACCATCATACTAACCTTTGGTCAAAATTAAAGTCAAAGTATTAGATGGATTCAAGTTGAGATCATACAGTTTATTCCCTAACCCAACCTTCTGTCAAAATAGCATATTGTCCTAGTACAAAATATAGGTTGAAGAAAGCACTTATCGTGTTTAGTAAAGGAGACTTGGAAGAAAAAAAACACACACTCATTCTTGAGGACAAGACTCTAGGTTCTAGGTTTGATTAATTAAGCTGATAAGATTCAAAATTACACGTGAAAAAGTTGACTAATACCCCTTTACAAGTAAACACTATAGTTGAGGTAGCAGTCTTTGTAAAGTATTTGGTAGCATGTGAGCATATTGAGATAAATGCTTAATGTAATAGATACAACTAACATCTCCTCTAGGAGAAACTTCTTGTGTGGATCCCAGGTTACCATGAAGGAATGTTTGATCACAACACTAGAAGAGTGTTGACCTCATTTCGTATTGTATTTCTTACTTTTGACCTTTGATTTAGATAGGTCACAAGTGATAGCTCTAAAAGAGCTACTATGATGATTATTCATGTTTTTTTTTTATCTACTATTATCAAAAGAGTATTATTCTTGCTTGTTGTTTTGTTGACCTTGTTCAAGTCACAGGTGATAACCTTGAGGAAGCCATAGTGAAGGTTGTAGAAGGAAACATATTAGATGAGATATGAAGTAGACTATGTACATGACCATATACATCCATGTACCCAAAGAGAAGAAGTCCAAGCTAGATCCTTTAGGAAGAAAGGATACAATGAATCTTCAAAGACATCTCTAGTAAGAGATAGATTAAGACAAGCAAAGATGTTGTCCTTGAAAGAGAGATAGTTTTTCAAAGAACCAGAGAATCTTAGATGGAGATTGATAGTGAGACAATACCTTCTCCCCTTTCAGAAATTCAGAGGGAGACAGACATTACTCCAGGTTATCCAGGATCTCTAGTTGACATGTTCAGAGATATTGCAGTAAGGCATAAAATGCCTACCTAGACTCACTCAGCAAGAGGTAGAGAAACATAAAAGCCTCTCAAGGCACATTTCCAAGAAAGCAAAAGAGTTTTTCGAGCTCTCCTTCAGTCATGAGCCACTTCATTGATGCTGAGACTCCTTGTCTTAGAGAAACAACAAGAGAACCGGTATGGCAAGATGCCATAACAGAAGAATACCAGTATATCTTAAATAATGATGCATAAAATATTATTCAGGGACTAGAAAGGGAAGTATGTGGTAACTTCCAGGTAGATCTATAAGATCAATCATGCAGCTAATGGAAGTATCAAGAAATACAAAACGAAATATATAGCCAGAGGTTTCTCATTAATAGAGGGAGTTGTCTATGATGAGACACTTGATCCAGTAAGCCCGATACACTTCCATCTGCACTACCGTCCATGAATTGGAAACTATATCAGATGGATGGATTCTTGATGAGTTTGGGTTTCAACAAAAGTATTGCTAATCCAAACCTATATTATTACAGTGTTGATGAAAAGAGGTTGATTCTGATGACTTATTCAGAAAGCCTTGTTGTTGAAAACAAGAAAGCATTGACTTCTGATTTTCTAAAGGATCTGAGTATGATACACTACTTATTGGGACAATAAGTATGAAAGAGGACTGATGAAAGTTTCCTGATTCAAGGAAAATATACAGTGGGAATATTAAAGAAGTATGACAGAATGCAAATCTATCGTGATGGATTTAAAGAAGAAGATTGATGATGATTCAGATGAGACTAATCCACAGTTGATTGGATCACTGATGTATCTGGTTAACACCAAACTTGATTCATGCCATGTAGTGAATGTGTTGAGTCAACCGAGACAGACTCACTAGGCAACAACAAAACATGTATTAAGACACAATTGGACATGGTCCGAGATATGCCTCCTGTGTGAACTTGAGTTTGCAAAATATGCCGATTCAGATTAAGAAGAAAGTACAATGGACCAGAAGAGCACATCCAATTGATGTTCTACCTTGAAGTCTTCCAGGGTTTCCTGACACAGCAGGAAACAAAAATCTGTGGCCTTGAGTGCACCAGAGATAGAGTATATATAGCAGTGAGTGTGTGAAGCAATGTGGCTTCACAAACTTTCGACAGATTTACCTAATCATGAGATGGATCCTATGATGATGATAGAGAGCCACGTGTAAAGCTCCGAGTTTCTTGATGAATCAAAACAAGACGAGATGAAATACCTTCATATTAGAGATATGATACAGAAGAAAGATTGTATACTTGCAGTACCTTCCTACACCTGAGCATACTGCAAACATTTAAACTTAGTGAAGAATGCCTTCCAAGTTAAGAGGGAATATTGATGACTCTAGCCAAAAACAAAATTCAGAGTACATCTGTATGAGAATTGGCATGGTGAAGAATGCCTCCCTAGATGAGAGGGAGTGTTGATGAATGCAGCTATGGGAGACATCATCCAACTTACAAACCTCTGAGATGTGGAACATAACAACTATGTGAGTCTTTCTCTCAACTTACAAACCTGAGAGAAAGCCCCTAAGAAGGGTTTGAGGTTTCTGCCTGAGACAGAGTCAGGAACGTAGAGATAAAATCCTCCATGACGTGAGTGAGAAGAACTCCAGATATTTATCTGGTCGAAAAACAATCTTTTGAGTTAGAACGTGCATGTGGCTGAGCACAAGGTGAATGTGAGAAATCCCAAAAGTTTTGGGCACATCGTCATGTGAACATAAATGAAGATGATGTGATAGCCTCCTTTGAGCAACAGAGTTGACGAGAACACTCCAGATGATTCTCTTGTCAGTGGCAATGGGAAAGAAGATCTGTAGAGTGGACGTCCCTGTGGACGAGCACAAGTGAATGTGTGAGGACCTGGTTCATCTGTGTAATGCAGTGAATCAGAGTCATGGCATCCCTATGGATGTGCCCCTAGTGGATGAACATTAGTGGGTGTATCAGATCATTTTCTATATATTGTTCAAGAGTCAGACCTACCTGTAACCCTAGTTATTATGTAAAGGGTACAGGTCGGCCTCACCCTAATGTGTTTAATAATAAATGTAAAAGATACTTAATATTGATATTAATAATAATAATAATAATAATAATAATAATAATTAATTATATAATGACTTAGAGAGGTCGACCTTGTTGAGCCAATGGACACCTTTGTTGAGTGGTCAAGTCTAATGTAAGTAAGAGATGATTCTCCATTGTAGAATCATATCTTCCTTGTGAGTTTGGAAATTTCAGCAAACACTTCTACTTGGAAAAGTGGCACACCTCTCTTGGGCGCTAGGGTTTCTAGGGCTTAAGCACCCTCTTGTGTCCTAAGTCATTCTTGGTGGTGAAAGGTCTTTCTCTTGAAGAATATAGCAAAGGATTTGGCTGGGTTTTTTCTCCCTTGTTGAGAAAGGTTTCCTAGGATATATCTTGAGTACTTGTGCATGGTGCTTCTTCTTGTGATCTTGGTTGCTGCAACATTCTTGTTTATGGTTAAGACATGATGAAATTGAAATGAACTACATGATTAACCTAGCTTATGAAAAATCAACACTGCAGACCATATATTCACTCATTGCCCGTTCACTCACCAAGTATGGGACAAAATAACTCAGGACAACAATTTAAAAACATATTGGATTGGCAGATCCACCACCGATTTCTTGGACCATTGGACCACATTTGAAAAACACTACAAAATTCTCCCTCTTTTGTTCAATTGGTACATCTGGCTGTCAATAAACTGCAAAATATTTGAAAATAAGAATCCATCCTCCAGTGCTATAACTTATAAAGCCCTGGGATTGTTCCACCTCTGGAAAGACTTGCACCCAGACTTTGAAAAAAAAAATATCTTAGTCAAGCCTCCTTCCACAATAGATCTTCCAACAGGGTGGTTTGACAATCCATCACAACAAAATGGATCTCTTAGTGGTGCAGGGGGACTAATAAAGCTCAGTCAAAACTCCACATACATGTGGACTCTTTACTGTGGCCCAGGAACCAACACAAGGGAAGACTTTCTGGGTGCCTAGGAAACCCTTCTCTTGGATCTTAGGATGAACATTGATAGCCTACATCTGATAAGGGATTCCAGAGTCATCATAGTCTGGCTGAAACACTAGGGTAATCTACAAACCATCACACTCTTGGCTTGGAAAGATAGAATCTGTGCGTTCATGTGCCATTTCAAGAAACTAACTTTCACTCATACTTCCTGAGAGTATAATATGGAAGCATATCATTTATCCAAGGCTGCTCTACAGAGGAAAGCTGGTGTGCTCCATTATAATCATTGGTTGGATGGCCATGAGGGCCCCACTCATACTATTCAGATTTTTTAGGATGAAAGACTTGCATTGGCTGCGAAATTCAGCAACATTTCCAACCACTTTCTCTCTATTTCTTTCATAAATCCTTTTCTTCCCCTCACAAGAACAATTGCATTCTCTTGACTGTCCACTCCTTCTTTAGAGCTCGATCACTTGTAAGCACATTTTGGCATGCTTACACTTTCTGCCGTGTAATATTCCCTTGACAGAGATCCCTCTGAAAATGTACTTCCTATGAGAACACATTATATTTTACATAATATAATTGAGGAATTTTTCTACTGGAAAAAAAGTTCAACCGAATTTGAAATAACTGCCACAAATTCATCCAGAGATTAAGCTTGGAATGTTCATATTTATGGGATGGAAGTTAAATCTGAACAAGTTCAAACAAATTGCTCATAATGTGCATTTGTTAGTTTCAAAGAAAGAATGGAAAACCATATAATCTACTTTCTATTTTTGAATTTAGTATTCTCTTAGGGTTTTGTGAAGTTGCAAAGAGATCACAAAATAATTGAAAAACCGCTTTAGCTTATACGTGGCTATCCATATTCTGCTAAAAACAAAAATAATGGTAGTATTCATTCTGCGTTAACCAGTAGTACACCAATGTGAATATAACATATCTCAATGATGTTCAGGTCCTAGAAGTTATCCACACCTTTTTTAGAGTGCATGTAACTAGTTTTCTAGTTGAGTTTTTATGGTGCATAAATAGTTGTGTTTTGGCAAGTTTCCCAAGCACTAGGAATTTTTAGCAATGAACAAATAAATGTCTCAAAACTAGTAGTTGATGCCCTTCATTTGAAGGGTGTATGATTTTTTTTTTGTCAAATTTGGCACGTTGGGTGGGCATCATATATTGGTGAATTTTTGTTCTTAAACATATATTCATAATGGGCTCCAAACATCTCGTATTCATCGTTTAAATTAGAAGTCCATTGCAATATTATAGTAGTGTACATTTTTATTGGTATTATTGAGCAGTTGTTATAACCTCTTAATTCCACAATAGACTATTGTTTTTTTTTACAGGAACGAGTATGGGATTGTATTTAAATCTTGGCATAAATGCCTCTAATCAGGTTACAAAATGTGAGGAGAGGCCCAAATTTCCTCTACAACCAGGATCTCAAAGGCCCGAATACTTATAAACCTGAGGTTTCTACAAATAGCCAACGGATCAATCTCCGTTATTTTCCCTAACTTGTGTATACAGATGAACTAGTTCAGTAAAATGCGAAAAAACCTGGGAGTATAGAAAACTCTTAAGGAATGGGATCCCAATCTTCGTCCCTATCTCTTAATAGGGTGCCAACTGAAAGAAGAGATGCTTTGTTGGCTTCTGAGTCCGCGTCCTTGTTATTCTCCCTCATCACATGGAAGAAGTTTATACTCTGAAAGGTTTTAACCAGGGATTTGATTCTTGTCACTAGTCTTGCTAATCTGAAGTCTTTGGGAGTCGAATTGTCCACTATAGTTTTTATAATGGACTGAGAATCACCAATTACATTTACCTCTTTGATGCCTAGATCCTTGGCTTGCTTGAGGCCCTGGAGCAGAGACAACGCTTTTTATTGGATGCTGGTAGTGTGGCCCAAGCCTCAGGTGAAACTATGCTCGATTCTGCCTTCTAGGTTCTTAATGACACCACCTGCACCAACTTTCCCGGGATTGCCTTTGGCTGCCCCATCGAAGAGTAGAGTATGTTTGGACTGGTTATTCATCCAGGCTGAAAAGTCTTTCTCATTGAGTCTAATTTTCCATTCTTTGCTTGGCTTGCTTTGCCTAACAAATTGAGTAAACTAGAGGCCCAACCTTTCTCCCCATTCAATATCATGCTGACTTAAATTGGTTTCCTCAAGCTGATCGCCCAGGCTTTCTTTCAGTTGATTTTTTATCTTGACCATGACAAGCTTCGCTTCCTGCACTTGATCTTTGAAAATTCTCTTGTTCCTTTCAAGCCAGATTTGCCAGCATATGATCTTTGGCAAGGAGAGCCAGACCACCTTGAAGCTTTCATTTTTTGGGAGTACTCCTAGATAGTTGCTCAACCAGATAGCAAACATATCAACGATGGAGGTGGGATAGTTAAGAGTGTTTCTCCAAGGGCCCAGAGCCTCGTTCCAGATCTCTTGTGCAAATTTACATTCCAACATTAAGTGACAGAGATTCTCTTCATTTCCGAGGCACATTATGCATCAGGAAGGCCCTTGGAAGCTTCTTTTCTTCAATCGATCCCCAGTCAGGATTCTATTGTGGCACATGAGCCAACAAAAAAAATCGATTTTAGGAATTGTCTTGTGGCCCCAAAGCCCCTTCCAAATCGCAGGGTTAGGAGGGACATGGGGATATTCCAACAATTTTGCATAACCAAGAGCCACGGTGTAGATGCCCGATTGAGAGCCCCATCCACGTTTGTCTTGTCTCCTGGTGTGGATCGGGGCCATGCCCTTTAGGTGAGTAAAAAATGTGTCACAATCGTGGTTCAGCTCCAATGGCACCTGGAGCTTCTTCCAACTAATCCAATTGCAGTCTTCCCAACAAGAGATATCCCACAGAGTGATGAAGCCGACGTTGACCATCCAAGCCCGTAGTGCATGCAATGAGCTGATTTCGGTGAGTGGGGGGTTGTTCATGATGTTGTCTTCCTAGATTTTTATAAGTTTTCCATTACCAGGAATCCAAAACGTGTGGAGGTTTATCAAAGGGGTAGATTTAACGCAGAGCTTGAGGAGATGCAATCCGGTTTTTGGTTAGGGGATGTTAAGACAACGTTTCCTTAGACCCCTAAAATCTTTTTTCCACATAACAGTTTGTGCCCAGCCGAGCTTTGGAGAGATAATTCTCCATATTTTCTTTGCTCCCATTGCCACATTTTGGATGCTGAGGTCTTTAAAGTCCAGTCTGCCTTCCATCAGGGGCTTGGTGACTTTGTCCGAGCTTACCAGGGGGATTTAGGGGGATTCTCTTTTCGTTTTGTTTACCACCTTTCCAAAAGAACTTTCGGATGCAATCCTCCATTTTCCTGAGGATACAGATAGGAGCCAACATGACAGAGAATTGGAAGATTGGGAGACTATTGAGGATAGCCTTAATGAGCACTGATTTGCCAGCATGGTTGAACCAAGAGAAGCCCTAGGCCTGAATCTTGAGCTTGAAATTTTCTATGAGAGGGAGCCAGTCTATGCTAAAGGAATATTTTTGGAAAATTGGAAGGCCCAGGTACTTGAAAGAAGACCAGTTGGAAGATGCAGCAAAGCCCAAACATCTGGAGATGGCATTGAGGGCGCTGACAGAAACATTCCAACAATAGATATAACATTTCCCTTTATTTAGGATACTTCCCGTTGCATCACAGTAATCATCCAACACTCCTTTGAAACATGAAGCCAAAAGCATATTGGCTATGCCCAACAATAGAGAATCGTCGGCGAACAACGCGTGATTTATATTTTTGACTCCTCTTGCAATGTTCAGGCCCATAATCTCTTGATCTAGTTGTTTCTTGTCTAGGTAAAAGCTTAGAACATAAGCTTGGAGGATGAAGAGGAGGGGAGAAAGGGGACACCTCTGCCGGAGCCCTCTTGTGGCTTTGAAAAAATCTCCTGCTCGCCCATTCACCAAAGGAGCGATCCAAGGTTCAGAGATACAAGCCCGAATCCAATTGATGAAATTATTCCCGAACCCAAAATTGTGCATAACATCAAAGAGAAAACTGTGTCTGACATGATCAAAAGCATTTTCTAGATCAAGTTTAACGACCATACCCTTTTCTTTTCGATGCAGACTTGAGTGTATCGCCTCTTGTACTAAGATGAAGTTGTCCCCAATCTGTCTCCCATGAACAAAACCCCCTTGATTCTCAGGGATAATAGTAGGGAGGATACTTTTCAATCTGTTGGCTATCACCTTTGTTATCAGCTTGTAACTGATATTAAAAAGAGATATAGGGCGAAATATGTTGAAGGCGTTGGCTCCCTTTTCCTTTGGGATGAGGGCAAGGAAGACAAAATTAGTGCTGCCCCCAATTTTCTGACAGGATTGGGATTTCAGAACTAGTTTATGTAGATCCTTTTCGACTATCTGCCAACAATTTTGGAGGAATCTGGTAGTAAACCCATCTGGTCCAGGGGTTTTATCGGGATCCATGGCAAAGAGAGCAACCTTAATTTCTTCTTTAGTGACCTTAGCTTCCAGTATCTGATTCATCTTGTTGTTGATCTTTGAAGGTACCACATCGAGAAACTTGGTGTTCTGGGCCCTCTCCCCTTCCTCACTGTAAAGGTTTTTAAAATGAGAGGATACTTCCCTTTTGATGCTGATGAAATCCTTGTGGGTTGTGGCATCTTCTTTGATTTCTGAAATGGAGTTAAAACTTCTTCTCGCTTGGGCTTGTTTGTGGAAGAAGGAAGTATTCCTATCTCCCGCTTTAAGCCAAATGCTACGAGATTTTTGTCTCCAATATTATTCCTCCGACAAACATGCCATATGATATTTCTGCTGTAAGTGTTCCTCCCTGTCCATAATTTCTTTTGTGATTTCTGTGCTTTCCGTTTGTAGTTGATGGATCTCAAGACTGACTTGGACTTGTTTTCTTTCAGAAGCTAGATTAGGGAGACTTTTGGCCCAAATTTTCAGGATTGCTTTCAATCTTCTGAGTTTTTCCTCCCGGACGAAGAAGGAAGATCCCTTGACAGGAAGCCTCCAACTTTCCTTTACCTTATTCATGAAATCTGGGTCCTTGACCCATAAAGGGCTAAATTTGAAAGGTATAGGGCCTAGGTTTTTTTGGGCCAGGTGTTCAATCTTGATAGGTTTATGGTCTGAAACACTGCAAGGGAGAATATGCATTCTAGCCTCTAAACCTTAAAGGAGGAAATAAATTTGAATGAGAAATCTGTCTAGTCTTGCTGCAATATGACCAGGACCGACTCTTTTGTTTGACCAAGTGAACTTACCATTGGAGGGCTTGATGTCGAGCAGATCCCAATCTTGCATGAGGTCCTCCACCCATTCCCTTGCCAGACTCCTGACAATGTTGCCTCCTTGCTTCTCTGACAAAAGCAATGTGAGATTGAGGTTGCCAACGATGATGACGTTTTCCAGATTCTCCATTTCTGCCAGATTTATGATGGAGTCCCAACATGCCTTTTTTTTCCCTGTGTTAACTGGGACGTATACATTGAAGAGATTTAAGACCTCCTTTGTGTCCATATGTTGGAGTTTCAAGTATAACCAATGAGCATTTAGAGTCTCAGTGAACAACGAGTACTTGCTGTTGTTCCAAAGAGAGCCCAACCCACCCAAGGCTCCTCGAGCAGAGACGACTAGTCCTCCACCTTTATTCCAGAATTTGTTACTAATTTGGAGGAAGTCTTTGTCCTCCATTTTTTTCTCCTGGATTAATACAATGTCTGGGGTTTCTATCCTTATGAGGCTTCTCATGGCTTCTTCTTTCACTTTGTTCCCCATACCCCTGCAATTCCAGGAGACAACCTTCATCACTTACTTTTTTGACTGTGTTGAGCTCCCTTGGAGCCTTGAGTCTGATTCCTTGTCATCTTTGGGGTTTTTGCCAAAAGTTTCTCAAGGGTTTGTTGGATGCCCTGAAGCTTATATTTGTAGGTTTCCTGATCTCTCTTATCTCAGGCAGACTTTCGACCTCTTGTCGATCTTCTGGCTGAGGTTTGTGTGACCCCTATTTCTCCTTCCTCCTTTGATTCCTCCGAGTCTTGTTCCTCCTCTTCAACTTATGCTTATTTTTCCTTGAGGCTTTCTGAGGCACTTTCCCCTATCCTTGGGCCTATGAGTGCCCCTTTGATAAGGGATGGTGTCTTTTGTTTTTCGACCTCCTGGGTTTCCTTTTGGGCTGAGTTTAAGGGCCCGAATTTGTTTGCTTGACTGTTCAGGGAAGGGTGTTGAACAAAAGCCGACTGAGGGCCTTTGCCATTTGGAGCCCGGGATTTGGGGGTTTTATGGGAGATATTTGTCCACTTAACCTAATTCCATCCTTCCTCCTTCTCTTTATCCTTCTCTCCATTACTCGGGCAACCCCTGGCAGAGTGTCCATAAACATGGCATTTTCGGCACTTGAAAGGAAGCTGCTTGTAATCTAGTTTTTGCACATGAGTCCAACTGCCGACATTGATTTTTATTGACTCCGGGAGTGCCACCTCTAGATCAACCTTGACGCATATTCAAGCACAGTCATATTGGTCCTTATTGTCTGCTCGATCAATAAATTTACCCAAGGCGTTGCCTATGTGCTGCAAAGAGTCCCAATTCTAGCAGTGCACTGGGAGGTTCGACAGCCTAACCCATACTGGGATAGCCGTAGGAACGCCCACTTATGGATTGAAGTCCAATGTCCACTTGTTGAGATACAAGCCCCGAGGGCCCATTCCGAAATATCAGATCTTTATCCTCTTTTTCGGTGAACTCAAACATAAAGAAGTCTCTCCCCAAGAAGTACGAGGTTACACTGTTCTTGATCAAAGGCGTCCAAGTTTTGACCACCCAGTTCTCCATTGATTTTGGTGAGGGCCAAAGGCCAGTGAACTGTCCCTCAAGGGCGCGATCGATCAGTGACAAGGCAACTTGGAACGGTCTCTCGGGGGGGAGAGAGATTTCTAGAATATCATCCAGCTTTTTCACGAACTTAGGGGCTTCAGTTTTCTTCTTTTTTGGCAGAGAAGCCAACAACGAATTGAAAGTGTCCTCGGTTGTTGGGGGAGACAGAGGGGGAGGAAATTGGGAAGAGCCCAACGCCTCCATGGCGGCGAGAGGGAGCCTTGGTTCGGACGCACAAGCTCACAGCGAGAGATTTGTCCAGTTATTTTCGAAAAATAAAATCTCCACAATAGACTATTGTTTATGTAAACAAATGTTTGTTTATACTTCTCTTTGAGGTTTAACCACATGTATATTCTTATGTGTTTTCAAACAAACGAATGTTCTAACATGAATTGCCATATAAATTAGGTAAGAATATTTGATCACCATCTAAAAACCTTTCAAAACCTTTAATTTCCACTAAATGCATTAACTAAATTATTTATAGTTTAATGAGAGATTAATACGTTTTAACTATGTATTGGTAGGTTATAATAACGGTTTAAACTTTGAACTTTTGTATTGCAACAAAATGTAACTACTTACCACTAATATATGAAATGTTAACTTTTATTTTGCACTTTGTTAGAGTTATAAGTGAATTATTTTACACTTTTTGTATACAAAAACACACGTGATTCTAATTATTTGAAGGTGATTGCATTGTCAAATTTTTTGAGGACACATTCATGGAGACCTATACACATTGCATCATAATTATAAAAAATCACACACTAAAAAATAATCCCGATGAATTAATGAAACAATTTATATGCATTCATGTAACACAATTAATAAAATGATATGGATACCATGAAAGATGATCTTGAAACAATTCTATGGGGACTTGTTATAATAAATATTTAAAAATTGGCATTGCTCTTTAAGTAAGAGTGGAAACATAAGTTTTACTTTTACATAATATGTTAATTTCTCTCAAATTTTAACAACTTTTCATTTCAATAATTGAAAATACATTCATTGGTTGGGAGCTACCTATGAAAATATGACACACCAATAATCTTAGCAATCATACCCCTGAAACAAGGGAAAGGGAATGTCGAAGTGAATCAAGATGATAATTTGTTTGAAGATAAGAGAAGTGTGTTGGATGGTTCATGGATAAGTAATAGATGATCCATTGAATAAGGTCCATGAATAATGTATTAAAAATGACCTTTCAAATGATTAAGCATTGTCATAATTGATTTCTAAATGTATATAGAAGAATAGAAACCATATTCTCATTTCCAAGTAACATCCCGTCGACCTACCTTCGTTTGAGTCCCATCCCCATTTCTCTTGGCCCGTGACCAAATCTCGTTGTTGGCCCTAACCTCTATTATTCCAGGAGGCCCAAATCTCTATTATTCATGTCTACTCCTAGGGTAATTCAACCTTTAGCTACAGGTTGACTCCTCAATGCATGAAGTCAACTCCTCAAGCCATGAACTACCTCAAACGATGAAATCCTTAGCTACATGTCACATGAGTAAAGTTTGGCTCCATCTTAATTTGGGTGCAAAATTATTGGTTGGATCAACAATTCAATGTGTTTGTGGGTTATATGTTTTCGGGTTTCACTATTTCTCATGCCATGGCTTGAATAATTATTTCCCTCCCCATTGTAGTTTGAGAGTTCTTTCTAGATTTTGTTTTTTAAATCAAATAAGTCAAGCCTAACCTAGCATCATCTAACCATGTTGATCACTATTGATTCAATTATCCATATAAGCAATAAGTAAGATCTTTGCAGTAGCAGCAGGGGATACTCACTTGAGAGATCTATCTAACTTGATATATAAATATTTAATATATTTATATAAAATTAAATTTTATATAATAAAAAAAAACCAAAATGTGCATTTAAACCTAAAATGGAGCACTATTGAATTAGTATTAATTTTATTATATTCGTGGAATGTTATAGTAAAATGTAAGAGCATTGAAGTCAACTTCACCATTCTCTTTTTCTCAGTCATAGTTTTGTGAAATTCACAATCAATTTACTTAATTTTTAATGTAAAGAGGATCTAATAGAGGTAGTCAAATCCGTCGGCACCAAAGGTTCATGTATACAATCATCATTCTTAGAAACTGGCAATACATTTACATATTCTTAAACGTAAAAAAGATCTTGTAGAAGCCAAACCCCTTGACACTATAGGGTTCATGTATATGAAACAATATTTCAATCTTGAAGATTTAAATGCATTTTGAGATTAAGATGTGTTCCTCCCTTACATGGTAAATGGAAAATATTAGATACAATATCATTCAATTCATAACAAATAATGATGAATTATGTAAATTAAGTTGAAAATGCAACTATAATCCTAAATTCATATAACAATTGCAATCTTAAAATCAAATACAAGAATAAGGAAATTTCTATGAAATGTGACCCCATACAAGATGGATTTATCTTATTTTTCTATCTTTAAACCAAGTTTACATTTATGAATCTTTGTCAATGTATTATAAAGGTTCCTGAATTGAGCTACCAAAAAAATACGAAGCAATCCCTTTTCACTACAAGGTGAATTCAATTATTTATGGCAATCAATAAACTAATTCAACCATATGCTAAAAATAAGAAGCTGGAAATGAAAGTTATAGCCTCATATTCACACTAACCTACCCTAACAAAAAATAAGAATAGCTAAAATTGATTGAAGAAAATATAAGATAGTATTCTAGAGATAATTCACAAAAATATTCTTATATAAAATCAAAATTATAAACATTTGGTGTGCTAATGAACAACAATAATAATATATAACATATTCATGACATAGCAAAAATATCCATAAGAAATCTAAGTTAGTAAGTGACTTCTCTCATTAAAAAATAAAAGATTAATTATATTATAGGAGGAAGAGCCATTAACGGTCTCTCCTCATAGCAAAATAGCTTCCATTCTCTTAAGGAGGAAAAAATCCCTCCTGTTTTGAAAATTTAGATTTATAGAAGTTTTTTTATAAGAAGCTTTTATTGTTTCTCTTACCATGTGGCAAATTAGGGTTTTAGTTGAGAAGTTACCTCATTTTTTCCTTTTAAATGTTACATAAATTACATCTTATAAAATTTTCTTTCACACTCACTTTTCCCTAAAAGTCTCCATCAATACATTATTTTTTCTTTTGAAGGATCTCCATCACTACATTATTTTTGCTTTCGAAGGATCTCTTTTAAATAAGGCTGCGTGGAAGCGTAGTCCTTGCCAGATTGAATTGGGATAGGAAAAAGTAGCAGAGGCAGATGGAAACTGCAGCGGAGATGTGGCAATCAACATGAAGCACAAATGGTATCCATGTAGTAAATGACACGTGGCCTCTAGAGCCCCATTTATTTTTTGAAAGCATAGAACATAATACAATTTGTGCATAGTGGAAGATAAAAATTTATGACGCCACAAATATGAAAGGAGATAAAAAAACAATTTAGTTTGAAATTTATTAAATAAGTTACAAGTTTCAAGAAATTTAAATGCATATGCCATATAGACTGGTGAAAGATAAAAATGTATGAGGACATAAATATAAAATGAGATAAAAACCAGTTTTATTTGAAATATATCAAAAAATAAAAGTATGTTACATATTCCTGGAAATTTCAATGCGTTTGTCATATAGACTGGGATTAAGGCTCCCATAGACCATAATAGAAATATGTACAAGAAAAATGATTGTAGAAAGAAGAAGTGGGCGACGGTAGAGTGCAATACCTGAAAAAATAAATTTGAAAGGTATCAGTCTTTGGCTAGACATTTCCATTTAAAAAAGTGGAATAACTGGGTTGATAAACAAAGAAGGATGTGATCAATAGACTTACAGTAATGGTACATATGACCCCTTTTGTTATTTTCTTGCGGATGCCTTTTCATTGATATCGTCAACGACTGCTGGAATCGTGGCAACTGCCTGTTGCCTTTCATCGACGACTTGCTTCAATTCCCTTTTGAGCCATTCTTCAATGTAGCTTCTCATTGGGGCGACATTGATCTCATTCTGGATTTTTATGTTGAAAAGTTTGTTTTCTAATTCCCCAAAGTCGATAGAAAGATTATGCAGAGCTTGATCAATTTCCTCATTCTGTACTGAATAATCGACTAGCCAGTCATCGACGTGATCTTGACCATATTAGAGGATGCTGTAAAACTTTTCCAAAGACAATGCCTTAAACATATCAACCTGTTTATCAAAGTCTTGCCTAGTTAAGCGAAAGGAGTTGATGATTAAGTTGGGGTCTTAGAATTCGTTGGTCCTTCCAGCTAAGTTTATTCTGGACAACCTTCTGAATATTTTTTCTTTCTTTGATATGGCTTCTTCACATGACTGAACAATGAGATGCAGGTTCTTCACTTTTTCTTTCCAGTATGCATTTAATTGACCGATCCGGTTTTTGGATGGAATATCTTGTTGTCTTCTTCTTGTTTCTGTCATGTTGTTGACAATGGTGCCAAAAGGAAGGATCATGTTTAAATAGAAATGTTCTTCATCCTTTAACTCCGCCTGCAAATGTTCGAGCAAACTATGTGCCATGGTTCCAAGGGAAGTCATGGTTTGTGATGTTTCCCATGCCTCAGTAACCAATTCCATTCTTTTCCTGATATTATTTTACACATATACTCTACAGGATGCGAGGAGGCTGGAGGATCCTTTTAACTTGGTTGCAGGGGTTCCAGGCATGGCTATTGCCAAAGGATTGGAAATCAATAGCATAGGAATCAAAGCCTCTTCCAATTCCTTGACCCGATCCTTCAGTTTGGCATTCTCGGCTTCGATGCCTCCAATGGAATCATGAAGTGCATATCCGCTCGCTATGTGAAGTTGAAAGATTTGGGACAACTGCATGTTCACAAGGTTAACCTCTGAAAGAGATTTTCCTTTCTTATTTTTTACATTTTTTTTTTCAATAATCAATTTTTTGGACTGTTTGTAAAAAACAACGCTCTTGAACATGAAGGATTCATCTTCGTCAAAATTTTTGGTATCAGATATGTCCATTGGATGACTATGCTAGATGGGGTCTCCAGGCTAATCAAGGTAGCAGAGTACGCTATCCATATCAGGCTCAAGTTCCATGTTCTCACTTTGAATTTCGGGCTCTTCCGCCTGTCCCACATTTTTTTTTCTCTTCTTGTCTACTGGAAGCTTGTGAGAACTATCAATTTTAGAGTGAGCAGGGTCATTATCTCCTCCTTTGTTTGAATAAATTTGAGTTTCTTTGTTGTTGTGGTGGGCTTTTGGAGTGATGCTCCGAGATGCCATACTTTTTCGAGTGATATTCGTCGATTGAACACTCTTGTCACCGGGGCCTTTTCCCTGTTGCCTATACAATTTAGTGTTGCTTTGCAGTGTGTCTAGGTCACCGACATCAGAAGCAGGAGCGTTGCCGCTAGTGTCTTTGTTTTTGGTCAAGTGTTTTTTGAAAAAACAATTGACGAAGCCAAGTGTTTTTTGAAAAAACAATTGACGAAGCCAAGTGTTTTTTGAAAAAACAATTGACGAAGCCAAGTGTTTGTAAATGTTGTAGAATTTTTTTATCGGGGTTGAACCCTCTCAGGATTTCAACATATCTCAAGTTCAAGTTCCTAGAATGCACTGCAAATTCTTCAATTTTGTTGACGTTCTTCAACACGAAGTCCCCGAATTTCCAAGGCAGAGGAATGAACTGTTTTTTTCTCTTCTCTTGGAATTGATGCAACCAGTAGTTGTATTTCCATGCTACTTCTGCAACAAACATTCTGTCTGTAATGTGACATGGAAGGAGAGTAGGTTTTTCCTTGGAGCCAAAAATCCTTATCACAATGTAATTATCCAAATGTTCAAGTGTCCCCTTCCTGTCCAAAAAAATGGTTTCCTGTTCAGATATGCAGGGAGAATCTTCTCCTAGCAAAAAAACTTTGAAAACATACACGAAGCCATTAAAAACCTCATAAAAACAGTGGGAGGCCTTGTGCTTCCATAAGGCCTGGTACCAGAACGTTACTGGGTCAAATTCCCAATTGATATTCTTGGACAGAGACAGTTCTGGAAAATGGCAGCAATGTGCTATCACAAAAACTAAGTAGGATGACATATACAATTTCTTTTTTTCTTTTGAAGCTTCACAATTGGGAACAGATTTTATGGGAAATTAACTTGCCCCAATAAAAAATGGCTTGTTCCTTGACTGTGAAATACAAAATATAAAGAGCCATCCAGGAAATAGGTGTTGTGGACTCCTGTCCCGTTATTCTTATAGATAGCTAGGCAATTTCATGGAATGGACTTCTAAATGAACTAACCTTCAAGCTTGTGATATATTCAGGAACTACAATCGGGTCTTCCAATAAATGGGGCAAGAGGTCCAACCTGTTATTATGCTTTGCTAGGAACTGTTTGGAATCTTCTCCTCTGAATGTCAATGTTGGCTCCGACAATCTTAACATCTGGCGGAAGACCTGAGGTGACAAAGAAACAGAAGAACAATCCGACAGTGGAATAATTCTTTTGTCTGAAATAAATTTAACGGTGCACCAAGAGACCAAATCCTTACAATAAAAAACTCCAGGGACATAGCCTGCACGAGCAATCCCAGAGGTCCAAATTACTTCGTTCTAGGCGACAGGGGTTGAGTAATAAGAATATGCCTTGGACCATTGGAAGTTCTGTTCCTCGCACCCGAATATGTTCACTGTATCTCCACATAACTGTTGTTGAGATGATACCATAGGTTTATGAGAACGTTGGTTTGCTCCAGTCGATGGTTGAAATGAACAGTTGGAGCCGATAATGTAACTCTCCACAAAATCTTGGTTAAATTCTTATGAATGGGAAATATCCTCGAGCCTTTCACTAATTAATGACAATCTATATGGGGGGTGCATGATGAACTCTTAGAAGTAAAGATTACTTATTTCATATTTAGAAGTGCGAAGGTGGCGGGTACGACAAAGATCAATTAAGGATTGGAGGTTTCGTGAACGTGCCAAGCCGACGACGTGAAAACGACATTTCATGATTTTGAAATCAACACTCGGAAGGGATAATGTAACCCCCCAAAAATCTTGGTTTAATGCATATTAATAGGATATTTCCTCGAGCCTTTTGCCCATCAATGACAATCTATACGGTTCCTACATGATGAGATGTTAGAATTAAATGTCAATAATTACATATTTAGAAAATGAACGAATGTCAAGGTCTGAAAAGTGATCGGACGAGATTCAAAATAGGGTTACGGGGGGATACTCAGGAGAGGCGAGTGTCCCACGGTTAAATTTTATGTATCAAATTTTTTCACTGCAAAACTTGTAAAACATAAGAGAGCATGATGGGGCAGTTCAGTAGCCTATTTGTATATTTGCAGAATTTCAGGAAAGTGGCTAACTATGAAATAGAGAAACGATTGGTCGGACTCGTTTTCAGAATCGAAGATTGAAGATTTCGTGAACGAACCAACCCGACGACACACAACTGGTATTCCATGATGTTTGAAATTAACATTCGGAAGGGATAATATAACCATCCAGAAATTTTGGTTTTGTGCGTATTAATGGGAGATTTCCTCATATCCTGGTTTAGCATTAACACTTTCTAATTGCATACCTATAAATAAGATCTTATGTATAATTGCTAATTGATAATTGCAAAAGGGCGTGGGCATAGGAAACAATGATTAGGAATTGGATATTTCTTGAACCCGCCAACCCGACGATCCGCGAAAGAAATTCGAAGAAATGGCGAAGTATGGAAAGCGGACAGATGCACTTCAAAATGTGGTGACAATAGTTCCACATGAGGCGTGAGGATCCGATGGTCAAATTGTATGTCTTAGAAATTTTCAGTGCAAAATGTACTATATATATATAAACATTTTTTTATTATAGACAAGTGCCAAGGTCACAGAGACGAGGGAGAGAAAGGAACAAATGGCAAGGTCTGAAAAGTGGTCAGACGAGATTCAAAATAGGGTTACAGGGGATACTCAGGAGAGGCGAGTGTCCCATGGTCAAATTTTATGTATCGAAAATTTTGACTTCAAAACGTGTAAAATGGAAGAGAGCATGATGGGGTAGTTTGACGACCGATTTGTATATTTGAGGAATTTCGGGAAAGTGGCTAAGTATGGAATAGGGAAACGGTCAGTCAGACTCGTTTTCGAAATCAAGGATTGAATATTTTGTGAACGGACCAACTCGACGATGCACAAATGACATTCTATGATGTTTGAAATTAACAATCAGAAGGGATAATATAACCATCCAAAATTTTTGGTTTTATGCGTATTAATGGGAGATTTACTCAAATCTTGGTTTAGCATTAACGCTTGCTAATTGCATACTTAGAAATAAGATCTTATATATAATTGGTAATTGATAATTGCAAAAGGGCGTGGGCACAGGAAACAACGATTAGGAATTGGATATTTCTTGAAACCGCCAACCCGACGATCCACGAAAGAAATTCGAAGAAATGGCGAAGTATGGAAAGCGATAAACGAGCTTCAAAATGGGGTGACAATAGTTCCACAGAAGACATGAGGACCCGACGGTTAAATTGTATGTCTCAGAAGTTTTCAGTGAAAAATGTGTACCACAGAAGAGGACATGATAGGTAGACTGTAATACGAAAGACGATATGATATGAGTCTGGTTGTAAATTTGTATATCATGGAAGTCATGGTACTGTTCGCAGGTCATGGAACAATAGAAGTCCAATATAGAGCCCGCCTACCGGGAATCCGCGGTCGGAGAAGTGACTAGGTATGGAGTGGGGAAGCGGTCGGTCGATGTCGCGATATAAGAGCATGAGTGAAAATGTGAACCCGCAAGTCCACCTACCCGCGCAACTAGACATTTTCGAAAAAACAAATAAGTGACGAGAAAGATAAAGTTTAGGGAAAAGACAAACAAATGTTTGGATAGAACACGTAAAGGAGGGGCTAATATATTCACATTTGTAATAGATGTCCCATTTCTTGCCAAGATATATACTTGGAAAGAAGTGAGAAGGTGGTGGGCACATAAAAAAACGACTAAGAATATGATTCGTGAGTTTACTTAGTTCTTGGTTGTATGCTTCTTCTATCAATTTGTATATCGTGGAACTCCGAGTGTTGTTTGCAGAACACAAAACAATAGAATTGCAATTTTTTAGCTAGTCAGCCTGCAAGTCCGCTTGTCAATTTGTATAGTGCGGAACTCTGGATGTTGTTTGTAGGACACGAAACTATAGACAACATGCTTTTCCATTTAATGTAACCTCTGTGACACAAATGTAGTATGTGGCTCGTTTTAGCACTTTTCCATCCGTAAACAATCGCAATCTTGAGCTCACCAGCCCTGGAGTCCGTCTGTTAATTTGTATATCGCAAAACTCTGAGTGTTGTTTGGAGGACATGGAACAATATAAGTGCAATGTTGAGCCAACCAATGTGCAAGTCTTCCTGTCAATTTGTATATCACGAAACTCTAGGTGCTACTTGTAGGAGACAAAACAATAGAGGCCCAATTTTGAGCCTGTCAGCCCGAGAAACCACGATCCAAAAAGTGGCTAAGTATGGAATGAGGGAGCCGTACATGAGGGAACCCTTGTCAGTCTATTTTGAAACCCATGGCGGAGGTCTGGGTGCTGTTTGCAGGTGACGAAATGATGGAAGTTCAATATAGAGCTTGGGGTTCCGAGAATTCACGATCTGAAAAATGCCTAGGCATCGAATGGCTACTAGTTGGTCGAAGTCTCATTTTCGGAAAAAAAATGACTAAGTAAAGAGAAAGCGAGAGTAGAGGGGAAAAAGAAACAACAATTTGGTCAAGTATAGAAGAGGGAAAAGAAGGTCCAATATATTCAAATCTGCAATAGATATTCCATTTCATGGCAAGATCTTTTATGTGTGTTGTTGGATAAGTTGTATACATATTGCATATACTTGGAAAGAAATCTGAAGGTAGTGGGCACATGAAACAACATTTGAAAATTTGAAGTTTCCTGAACCGACGAACTTAACGATTCACCAAAGAGATGTCAAGAAATTTTCAAGTGTGGAGAGCGGTTGGATGGGCTTCAAAATAGGGTGACGGATTCCCGAGGAGTCGTAAGGCCCCGAGTGTCAAATTGTATATATCGAAACATTTTGGTGAAAAATGTGTAACACAGAGGAGGGGATGACGTGGGAGTCCAGAAGTAAATCTGCATATCGCATAACAATGGAAAGTGCAATTTAGATAAAGGGGAAGTGCTTGGTTGAAACACGTGAATCCGCCAACCCGCGCAACAAGTCATTTTCGGAAAAAAATGATTAAGTAACCAAAAAGAGAAACTACAGGGGATAAAAGAGTGGGAAAATAAAAGGCAAAGGACAATTTTCGTAAGTGCGAATTGGTTTCAAACAATCCCCATTGTTGAGAAACCATCATTTTCTAGTAATTGTCATCAAATGCTTTGTTGAAGATTAGATTTTATTGCAACTTGTGGGTGTAAGTATGTTCTTGATACATTCTTCCATGACTGTAACATATTAAATTAAGTATTAAACTTCTTGCATTATGGGTTGTTAGCATTAAAGCTTAATAATTGCATGTATAGAAACAAGAATGACGATTTTGCTGCAACATTGTGATTTGGTATTGCTATGTTATATCTGCATTGCGAATAGAATTGAACGTTGGTTTGAAACTGTGTGTAATCCATTTTTTTGTTTGCATAAAAGGCTGGTGGATCGACACAGTACATTGTCATATAATTGTTAGATGCTCCATCTTAGAACAAATTACCTAAGAAAATACAATATCGAAGAACTACGAGACTACCGAACCATGCCAATGAGAAGAGGCGTTAAATACAGAAAAGAAGCAACAACAAAGACTTCAAGGAATTTTTTTTTAATAGCAAATCCATTTAAAAAAAAAAAGCACTGAGCACTGTACATCTTTCCTTAGAAATTGGACCCAGTTCTTTAGGCCAAAACATTGAACGTATCTCCCACAAACATAGGCACAGGAAATCTATCGAGATGCTCTTGAACATGCATACAAAACTGATTACCATGCCTTTTTTTTAAGGAAATCCTTGCAATTTTCTCCTCGATGGATCATCCTGTGGTAAAATTGATAATTCTCAGAAGCTTCCCCTGAGGAAGAAGATGAAAAATGTTGCAAGGAAAATGGAATAGACCTTAACTGAAAGTTAGGACACACCAAGAAACCACCTCTCCACAGTAAAAAAACTCAAGGACACAGGTTGCACGTGCAATTTCAGAGGCCCAAATTAGTCCATTCTGAGTGGAAGGAGATGACTAGTAGAAATATTCCTTGCACCAGTGGAAGTTCTGGTCCTCATTCCCGAAGATGTTAATTGTATATCCAGAGAACATGACAGTAGTCCCGCAATTGAATTTTTTTTGGCTTGAAATATATCTCTGGGAGCATCAACATATCATTTCCTTACAGTGAAAGTCTTCCATCAAGAACAAACTAATTTGGACCTTTGGAATTCCTACTTTCGAGTTGCAAAGAAACTATTGCATTTAGCTTCAGTTTCTTTTCTAAAACTCCTTCTATTGGTGTTATCAGGACTGCCATCACTGAGCCGGGAAGTTCCACCCATTATGGTTGATTTCAATTTGGGCGTAGGAGTGGGAACAATATCTACATTGCATCATCCATTACCGTATCATTGTCCATCAGATCATCTTCTTTTGGCTCAAAATCTATGGCATCAACCTCTACGCCAGCCATCAATGCAACTAAGCAGGTTCTCTGAGCAGGTAGGGTTGCCTTGGAATTCTTTGGCTTGAAATATATCTCTTGATATACCAAGGGACCATTTCCTTTTTTTCTCCTGGGAGGAGGGAGTTGAGTAGTAAGAATATGCCCTGGAATACTGGAACCTCTGGCCATCATGCCCGAAGGTGTTTACTGTATCTCGACAGAAATGCTGCCACAAGTTAACGAGAATTTCCGTTTGCTCCAGATGATGTTTGAAGTGAAAATTGGGGAGGGATAATATAACCCTCCGCAAATCCTGGTTTAATGCGTATCAATGGAAGATCTCCTCGAGCCTTTCGTTGATCAATGTCAATCTCTAGGGTTTGTGAGTAATGAGTTGTTACCATTAAAGCTCACTAATTGCATATTTAGAAAAAATTGTGAAGGTGGCGGTGACGACAAAGAGTGATTGAGAATTAGAGATTTCTTAAAGGCGCTAATCGACCGATGCACGAAAGAGATTGCATCATGTTTGAAATGAATACTTGGAAAGGATAACACTCTTCTCCGCAAATCTTGGTTTAATTCGTAGTAATAAAAAATATTCTCCGGCCTTCCAGACATTAATGACAATCTTAACAGTTCCTGAATGATGAACTACTAGCATTAAAGATTAATAATTTCATATCTAGAAAGAAGTACAAAGGTAGCGGTGATGGCGAAGAACGACCAAGCATTGTACATTTCGTCCATCCGCCTACCTGCGAAACAAATTCCAAGAAATGCCCAAGTATGGAAAGCGGTCAGGCGGGTTACAAAAAAAAGGGTCAGAAGATATACCCAGGAGACGTGAGGGGCCAATGGTCAAATTGTATCTTAGTGATAGATTTCAACCGTCAATTTGTATATCGCGGAATTTCAGGTGCTGTTTGTGCGTAGGGGAATAGTGGAAGCACAATGTCGAGAGGAAAATTTGTATATTGCGAAACTTCAAGTGCTGTATATAAAAGCATGAGACATTCGGAAAAATGAGCAAGTAAATAGAAAGAGAAAGCATACGCGATGAAGGGGAATTTGTTTTCTAATTTGTAAATCGCAGAAGTCCGGGTGCTATTTGTAGGCGACAGAACAATGGAAACACAATGTTGAACCCGCCTATGCGAGAACCCGCGATTCAAAAAGTTTGTTCAACATGGAACAAGGAAGTGGTCGGTCGGGCTGATGATATAAAAGTAACAATGGAAATCTGAAGACGTGAATCCGCCAAATCCCGCACCTAGACATTTTCCAAAAAATGAGTAAGTAAAGAAAGGGAAAGCAAAGGGAAAAAGAGAAAGTGAATGGCAATTTTCGGAAGCAGGAATTGTTGTAAGAAAGCACCATTGATGGTCTTAAAAATAACTATGGAGTGCATTAAACATGTTAATAGGTTTTTCAATCAAGGAATAGATACAACGAGCGATGTTTATATTTTCCAGGATATGTTTGTATAAGAGAAGCGTAAAAAAGTTACAAGAAAATCAATTTTTGGATGTTTAAGTAAAGTTTTTGTACTGTTAGCTTCACCGGAAGTATAACAACGACGAATTTGAATTTTTAATGTCCTCTCGTTCATATGATTGTTCCATTAGACTTCGCATAGTATATATTATTTTATTTCAATTTGTTTGCTAATTTGTAGATCGCGGAAGTTCGGGTGCTGTTTGCAGGCCGCAGAGCAATGGAAACACAATATTGAACCCACCTATCTGGTAAATTGCCTATTCGGAAACCCGGGAGCCAAACATTTTGTACAATATGAAATGGGGAAGCAGTCAATTAGGTTGGCGATATAAAAGTAAGTGAAATTTGAAGACGTGAATTCGCCAACTTCCGCACCTAGAAATTTTTCGAAAAATGAGTAATACATACTAAATATGTACTTTTATAAAGTATGGACATGAGATTTTATAGAGCATGTACGGATCTTGAATTCCATACTTAACCAGTTTTTGGATCGCGGGGTCTTGGGCTGGCGGGCTCAAAATTGGGCCTCTATTGTTCCATGCCCTACAAATAGCACCCAAAATTCCGCGATATACAAATTGACAGGTGAACTTGCAAGCTGGTTGGCTCAACATTGCACTTTTATTGTTCCGTGTCCTCCAAACAACACTCGGAGTTCTGTGATAACAAATTGACAGATGGACTCCAGGGCTGGCAGGCTCAAGATTGCAATATTTTACGGATGGTGATCCCTATCAACTATCTAACATTATCTAAAAACATTATTTTCAATACTAAATTATTAATATTAAATATTGATATTGTATAATTTAATTACACAAAAAGTTTGTACAATATGAAATGGGGAAGCGGTCGGTCGGGTTGGTGATATAAAAGTAAGTGAAATCTGAAGACGTGGATCCGCCAACTTCCGCACCTAGAAATTTTCTGAAAAACGAGTAATACATACTAAATATTTATTTTTATAAAGTATGGACATGAGATTTTATAGAGCATGTACGGATCCTGTATTCCATACTTAACCACTTTTTGGATCGTGGGTTCTTGGGCTGGTGAGCTCAAAATTGGGCCTCTATTGTTCCGTGTCCTACAAATAGCACCCAAAGTTCTACGATATACTGTAATATACCAGATATAAAATGTATGCAGAACATAAATAAAATGCTAGTAATGGCAGAATAACAACAATACAACCAGAACATTCACCACAATAAAACTGAAATGATATGAGAATAATAATAGAAATAACACTTTGAATCTGAAAGCAATGTTCACGGGCCTCTTTGAGGGGGCAACCTCCAGTTGAGCAGAGCTCTATTACAATAATATCCACGTTAGGGTTCTCATACCCTCGACTCCTATTTATACTAAAAAGAAGCATCTAGAGGAAGATCCTTCTAGAAGTGGAAGCTTCTATTAGGTATTCTTACATCCTCCTTATTATATTTTATTGAAAGGCCTTATTAATGTTGACCTTTATTACATCCGAATATATTTTTCTACCTGTGTGCGGGTTAGGACCCTAACATGTCCGCCCCCTTAAAAACAACCTTGTCCTCAAGGCTTGAGATGAGGAAATTGTTGCAGAATGGTAGTTGGTTCCTAAGTGGCGTCTGCTGGAGTTGTATCTTTCCACTGGACTAACACTTCCTTGATGGTTCTCTGACGTAGGAGACGCTCATGCTGGTCCAAAACTGCTTCTGGATGTAGCCAAATGGATCCTTCTTCAACTAACTCTGGAAGGTTGGTTTGAATTTGGCACTTAGCTCCAATCACCTTCTTTAAGCATGAAACATGAAAAATAGGATGTAGCTTCGAATGGCTGGGAAAAGCTAACTGATAGGCTACTTGTCCCACACGCTTGAGAACGGTATAAGGACCATAAAATTTGGGCGCTAGCTTCTGACAATGCTCGGACTTGAGGGAAGTTTGCTTGTAAGGTTGCAGTCGAAGAAACACCTGATCCCCTTCTGCAAATTAACGTTCAGAGTGACCTTGGTCTGCTTGTTGCTTCATGCGATTCTGTGCCATGACCAAATTCTCTTTGAGGGTACAGAGAATAACCTCTCGAGTTGTAAGTGTTAGGTCAACCGCCTGGACCTTCGAGGCACTTGGTAAGTATGAGAGAACTGAAGGTGGCTTCTGTCCATATACTGCTTCAAAAGGAGTCATGCGTGTAGATGTATGGTATGAAGTGTTGTACCACCATTCAACTAGGGGTAACCATTGAGCCCACTGATTTTTCTTTTCCGAGGCAAAACACCTCAAATATGTTTCCAAACTTTTGTTGAAAACTTCTGTTTGGCCATCAGTTTGGGGATGATAAGCTGTGTTGAGATGCAATTCGGTGCCTTGTATCTTGAACAGTTCTTGCCAAAAATTGCTTGTGAAAGTTGGGTCGCGATCATAAACAATAGAGTGCAGCATGCCATGAAGCTTGAAGACCTGATCCATGAAAATTTGAGCCACCGTGGATGTTGTAAATGGGTGTTGAAGGGCGCATAAATGAGCATACTTGGAAATGCGATCAACAACCACCATGATGACATATTTATTGCCTGATTTGGGTAAGCCGATAATAAAATCCATAAATATATCCTTCCAAATAATAGGTGGAATCGGGAGCGGTTGTAGTGTGCCCAAAGATTTGACTGTTTCTCCCTTGTTGCGTTGACACACATCACATTCAACTACAAAATTATGAATGTCATGTTTCATACCATCCTAGAAAAAGGAACGTTTGACCCTGTCATAGGTTTTGGTGAACCCGAAGTGCCCTGCTATGGGTGTAGCATGAAGCTCAGAAAGTACCGTGGATTTAAGCTTTGATTGTTTACTTAAATACAAACGACCTTTGTATCGAAGTTCATCATGGAGCCAAGTGTACCTTGGGGAAGCTGGAGCATTGGATTGCAATTGTTAGATCAACTGCGAACTTTTGGGATCTTGTAGCCATTCCTAGCAAATGACTTGGAGCCAATCTGGTACAATGAATGAAAGAGAAAAAAGGGATCCTTCATCTTCATATTTCCGGGAAAGTGCATCCGCAACCACATTGTCTTTGCCTTTCTTGTAAATGATCTCATAATCATATCCAAAGAGTTTGGTCACCCATTTTTGTTGTTCTGGGGAGGAAATGCGTTATTCTAGAAAATACTTGAGGCTTTGATGGTCTGTCTTAATTTGGAAACATTGCCCCAATAGATAAGGGCGCCACAAATCAATGACATGCAGAATAACCAACATTTCCTTTTCATAGATGGATTTGCCTAGATTTCTTTCAGATAGTTGCTTGTTGGTAAAGGCCAAAGGTCGACCCTCTTGCATAAGGACAACACCAATTCCTTTCCCTAAGGCATCACATTCCAACACAAAGGTATTTGTGAAATCGGGAAGGGCGAGGACTGGAGTGGTGCACATGGCCATCTTCAAGGTTTGAAAAGCTTGAGCAGCGGCTGAAGTCCAAGTGAAAGAGTTCTTTTTGAGGAGAGCAGTGAGAGGTATTGCAATCTTCCCATAATTCTTAACAAACTTGCGATAATACCTTGTTAAGCCCATAAATCCATGCAAGCTCTTAAGAGTCTTTGGGTGAGTCCAGTCTTTCATAACTTCAATATTTTTAGGATCCACCCTGACGCCATCTTTGCTAACCAGATGACCCAAGTATTCTACTTCTAAGGCACCAAAAGCACATTTAGAATGTTTTAGGAAAAGTTGGTGATGAGAGAGTAGATGGAGAACTCGATCCACATGAGCAAGATGGTCTGTCCAGGTTTTTCTATAGATGAGGATATCATCAAAGAAAACTACGACAAAATGGCGGAGAAAATGATGGAAGACATGATTCATGAGGCTTTGGAAGGTGGAGGGCGCATTACACAAGCCAAAGGGCATGACCAAAAACTCATAGTGGACCTGATGAGTTCTAAAGGCAGTCTTGGGAATGTCTGCCTCTTTCATACGTATCTGGTGGCAGCCCAAACAAAGATCAAGTTTAGTGAAGAATTGGGCGCCACTCAATTCATCCAGGAGGTCATCAATGACATGAATGGGGAATTTGTCTTTGATGGTAAGTTTGTTAAGGGCACAAAAGTCATGACACATTCACCAAGAACCCTCTTTCTTCAGGACCATGACCACAGGAGAAGAGTAGGGGCTTGTACTAGGGCAGATAACGCTTGCATCAAGGAGTTCCTGGACCATTTTCTCAATTTCATTTTTTTGGGAAAAGGGGTGACGATACGGATGGATATTAGGAGGAAGGATTTAGAGTACCAGGGGAATGGAATGATCATGAACACCACGGGAAGGAGGGAGTCCTTGGGGAGTGGAAAAGACCAATTGATGTTTAGAAAGGATGGCTTAGAGGTCTTGCAGAACGGAGGGTGTCTCTGTTTCTTTTATGGCATGGAGTTGGGCGATAACACCATAATGACCTTTTTTGAGCAGCTTTTCCATACGATGGGAACTAATGATCTCAGGTGAATCGACGGTGATGCCTTGGAACTTATATTGGTAGCCCTCCTGGTCGAATTGCATAGTTAAGTTTTTAAAATCCATGAGAATGGGACCCAAAGTCCTTAGCCAGTCTTCACCCAATACAATGTCACAACCTCCCATGTCGATAGAAAACATATGGGATTTCAGGTGGTAGTCACCAATTTGGAGACACACATTTTCACAATTCCCTCCACATTTCATGGAACCACCATTGGCGATCATGATTTGGAAATTATTGACGGCATGGATGTAGCATTGAGTTTCTTGGGCAATGCGGCAATGAATAAAATTATGGGTGCTGCCACTATCAACCAGAATGATGACCTTCCGATGCTTGATGTAACTGATTAGCTTGAGGGTTTGGGGAGCGGAGAAGCCAGTGAGAGCATTGAGGGAAATGACCAGTTCTACTTCGGGAGGATCTGAGGGAGGGGTTATGTCAGTAGATTCAGGTGACTCAGACACAAAGGGAGTTTCTACATCCTCTTTCGAAATATCCTTGGAGATGGCCATAAAAAGATTTTGTTCTTTACACTTGTGGCTTGGGAAATATTTGTTATCACAGTTATAAGAAAGGCCTTTGAGTTGGCGTTCAGCCATTTCATCCCTGGTCAATTTTTGGATCTTTAGTGGAGCAAAGGGAGTAGTGGGATTTACTGGTTTAGGGCGAGGGATAAATGAGGGTTTTCGGTTTTGAGAAGATACAACCTGTTGTGCTTCTTTAACTCTTTTAGTATCCTCCACCCAACTCTAAGGCCGAGCCATGAGGACATGGGCCCAAATCTCATCCTTGAGGCCGCTGATAAAACTCTCTCGGAAAAAGGCATCAAACATGCCCTCTGTTCTAAAATCTAGGTGCTCAAAGGCAATTATAAAGTCTTCCATTGTTCCTAATTGTTTCAACTTTGTCAAACGACCCAAATGGTTGGTGTCAGTGTCAAAGCATTCATAAAGCTCTGCCACAAAGTGTGTCCAAGCAATATACCCTTGACGAGAAGTTTTTCTCCACTGCCACCATTGCCAACGTTCTTGATCTAGATGGAGAACACCATACCGGAGTTTGGCCAAGTCATCTGTAATGCTGTATAAAGAGAAACAATGTTCCATTTGGGTTACCCAACCAGTGGGGTCTGAGCCATCAAATTTGGTCACATCCACCCGCGGAAGGCGTAAGTCACGTTGAAAGTGATGGTTCTGAAAGTTATGGGAATGAGAGGAATGGTCACCGTCAGTATGTGGAGGTGAGGAAGAGGAAGGGTTATCTGTAGGGATATGCAGTTTGGTGCAGAATGCCAAAAAGACTGATTCAAGCTGGGTGGTGAGGTTTTGTTTGATTTCCTCCATTGAGGACTGAATGGTTGTATTGATGGAAGAAACATTGGCACTGAGTTGTTTCACTTCTTGTTGGGTCTCGATGAGACCAGATTGCAAGGTGCTGAAGCAAGCTTCCAAGTCTTGGCTACGAGTATGGGCCATGAGGATGGGGAAACTAAAAAGGGGCGGGCGGGGTCAAAACATTTTGCTGAAAAAATAATATGGATGAATGTGATAAGGGAGAAGAGATGTATCCAATGGAATAGGTCTCAAATAATGGTGAAAAAAATTCCAGACTCAGTTTTTTTTTACACCTGCAGAGTTATACTCCGGTCTGAAAAATACTGCAGAGAGGAAATGCCCAAATGCTTAACCAGAAAGAAATTTGTATTTACTTGGCAACCCGAACATAGTTGTGCGACAATAGATCTTGTCTGTTTTAATTTGTTTATGTTTCTGTCCCCAAGGGTTAGGTATTCAAGGGTTCTACAAACAAGGGTTTGCCCTGTGCTATAGCTCTCTAATATACATGCGGGGTCCAACAGTAGTACTCGGAACAATATCTCAGGGCACTAACTAAGGAGGATAAACTGTACCCTTAGCCATACTACCCGACCACACAGGTACTAGAGAGTATCTTCCCAAGTGCTGTTCTCGGTGACACTATAGAAGTCAGGCGGCTGATCGGTTTATCTAAAGAGGGCTTCAGGTAATCTAGGTCGATTCGTACACATGTGTTGTCTGATGCGCTACCACTCGAAGGGGTACCAACAGGGGTTACAAGGGTGGCCAACAGATGTGCGCTTAAGTACCACTTGTATTTCCTGCGTGTATGAATCCATCAACTGCGGGTTTATGCACGAAACGACATATCTCTGTGGCTTAAAGACGCCAGAATACGTCTCTACCCTAGAAAAAAAAATTAACCCACACTTTTTGCCAAGGAAAGTACTCTGATACCACTTGTAATATACTAGATATAAAATGTATGTAGAACAGAAATAAAATGCTAGTAATGGCAGAATAACAACAATATAACCAGAACATTCACCACAATAACACTGAAATGATATGAGAATAATAATAGAAATAACACTGTGAATCTGAAAGCAATGTTCACGGGCCTCTTCGAGGGGGAAACCTCCAATTGAGCAGAGCTCTATTACAATAATATCCATGTTAGGGTTCTCATACCCTCGACTCCTATTTATACAAAAAAGAAGCATCTAGAGGAAGATCCTTCTAGAAGCGGAAGCTTCTATTAGGTCTTCTTACATCCAGCTTATTCTATTTTATTGAAAGGCCTTATTAATATTGACCTTTATTACATACAAATATATTGTTCTACCTATGTGCGGGTTAGGACCCTAACATATACAAATTGACATGCGGACTTGCGGGCTGGCTGGCTCAACATTGCACTTCTATTGTTCTGTGCCCTCCAAACAACACTCGGAGTTCCGCGATATACAAATTGACAAACAGACTCCAGGGTTGGTGGGCTCAAGATTGCGATTATTTACGGATGGTGATCCCTATCAACTATCTAACATTATCTAAAATCATTATTTTCAATACTAAATTATTAATATTAAATATTGATATTCTACAATTTAATTACATTAAATTATTAAAGGATGTTAAATATCTTATTTAAAAGAAAAACCTGCCTATTCGGAAATGCGCGATCCAAAATTTTTGTACAATATGAAACGGGGAAGCGGTCGATCGAGCTGGTGATATAAAAGTAAGTGGAAATCTGAACACGTGTATCTGCCAACTTTCGCACCTAGAAATTTTTTGAGAAACGAGTAATACATACTAAATATGTACTTTTATAAAGTATGGACATGAGATTTTATAGAGCATGTATGGATCCCTCATTCCATACTTAGCCACTTTTTGGATCACGGGTTCTTGGGCTGGCGGGCTCAAAATTGGGCCTCTATTGTCCCATGTCCTGCAAATAGCACCCAAAGTTCCGCAATATACAAATTGATAGGTGGACTTGCGGGCTGGTTGGCTCAACATTGCACTTCTATCGTTCCGTGTCCTCCAAACAACACTCGAAGTTACGTGATATACAAATTGACAGACAAACTCCAGGACTGGTAGGCTCAAGATTGCGATTGTTTACAGATGGTCATCCCTATCAACTATCTAACATTATCTAAAAACATAATTTTCAAATACTAAATTATTAATATTAAATATTGATATTGTACAATTTAATTACATAAAATTATTAAAGGATGTTAAATCTCTTATTTTTAAAAAAATGAAGGAAACAAAACAAAGCTTTTTTAAATTCTATCACCGCAAGCATAACAACGACCAATTTGAATTTTAAGGGCCTCTTGTTGATATGATAACACCATTGGACTTCACACAATATATATTTGTTTATTTCAAATTATTCCAGGAGATTAATTTTACCAAGTTCATCGATCAAGGAAAAGTGCTAAAACAAGCCACATACTACATTTGCGTCACAATGCTATACAAATTGATAGGCGGACTTGCGGGCTAGTTGGCTAAAAAATTGCAATTCTATTGTTCTGTGTCCTCCAAACAACACTCAGATTTACGCGATATACAAATTGACAGATGAAGCATACAACCAAGAACCAAGTAAACTCCAAACAAGCTGCAAGTAAGATCCCACAAGGTTCCATAGAGCAACACACATCGACCTTTGCATCAAACAATTTGATATACAAAGAAAACACGTCACAGCATTGGTTTTCTCTTACATCTGGTATATGTTCCCACGAGAAAATAACCTGGGCCATGGGATATATGGGGTTTGCTGCCATGCTTCCCATTTTTGGACCGAACAATCTTATGTGCATGAAATGTCTATAGCGAGATTTGAATATCTCAAGCCGATGTTTCAATCCA
>ML817526.1:0-32165 GCA_009831015.1 Picea engelmannii
CTCATAGAATAAGTTGACCAATCAAAGTGGTTATTCATGGGTTAAGTGGTTGCAACAAGAAAATAATTAAAAATGAATTAGTTGCAACTAGAATTGGAGAGTTTACTATTTGTGGATAAAGTGGGTGTAAGTGGACAAAGTGTTTAGAAGTGGGTTAGACCCAAAATAAGGAAGTTGGGTAAAGTTAGTTGGAAGGTAACCCCTAGAGGAAGATACTTGGAGAAGTATAAATAAGAGAGAAAGGGTCTCTTATGTGGATGAATCGTTTTTAGAATATTGAAGATCTAGTTTTGGTGAAAGATTCATTATAGGTACTCATCGACACATCAGAAGTTCTGTAAGTCTAAGGTAACAATGAATTTTGAAAATGAAAGTTTCATCAGTTCATAAAATCCTAGTTTTCTAATGCTGTATGCAGGATGCAGTGGGCCGGGTCATGTACATGCACATGATGAAGAAGGTCAGGGAACGTATATTTAAAAAGGCCAAGAAAAGCTTGAGTAGATTATAGTTCCAGGTTCCTAAAGTCTGAAGCAAGTTCCTAGGATATCATTCTATAGGTTTAGATATGCTATAGAAGTTCTTGTATGGTTATATGTTGTCTTGATTCTTAGATTTACTCCTAGTATGGTGAATTCTTGAATCATTCTTTGTATGGTTGTTTTGAGATCTACATATGATATATGTTGGTTGGTTGATTGAGTGAGAAACATTGTCATGTATGGTACAATTCTAATATGGTTCTTATATATCACACCCTTGAGCAACTTGTACTTGGTTGAGGAATATGTATTATGATGTATGCATGGCATAGATTGGTTGCAGTTACAGTTTGGATGCAATGACATGTTACCGGTGGATGTGACAGAGGAAAGAAAGTTTCAAAGGTGTAGAAGAATGGATTCCCTAGTTATCTGAAGGTGTATGCATGATGACAGTAGAGGAGGTCACATACATACGTGTGTTGCAGTATATACAGGTTGCGTACGTATGCATGTTGCATTATAGATAGGTCACATATCTGTTGACAAACTATTTTTCTGTCTACAAGCTGGGTCTTGTACTTGAGGGTTGGATTCCTCTTCTCAGTTGGTGTTGATATCTGCAAGCTGGGTCTTGTATTGAGAGTTGGTGCTCTCTTGGAGTTGGTTCTCTTTTCAGTTGGTGTTGATAAATCCCATTGATTGTAGTCTCCTGTAACAAATAATATAAAAATCTTACACATATATTTGGTGCTCCTTGTGTTCATTATGGTGATGGTTTAATGTTCTTTATTATTCATGAATGTTGTTGATACAAGGAAGTAGCTATGTACAAATGAATAATATATTTGAAGTAGTTTATAACTAAAATTTTAAATAAGTGTAACAATACCCCTACACTGATTCACCCCCCCCCCCTCAGTGTGGTCGATGTGTCCAACAATTGGTATCAGAGCATGAATTCATCATAATCCTTACAAGCTTGAAGGAGATCCATGGACACATAAATGGATGAACATGCATATGAAGTTCCCCTCTTTGATAAGAAATATTACTCGGCATGGAGAATAGAAATGAAAGGGTATTTTAAGGAAAAAAGATTAGTTGTTTGGAACACAGTTATTGGTGGATCAATTCCCTCAAAGAATCAGTCAAAATCGAAATCCAAAAAGGAAGCAAAGAAGAGTAATGTAGTAGCACTCAATACCATCTTCAATGGACTCTCAATTTCTATCAAAGAAATCATAGGACAACATTACTCCGCCAAGGACCTATGGATGAAGCTAGAGAAGGTATAAAAGACAACTCCATCAAGGAAAATTAAGGTAAAGATTCTCCAAAATCCTTTGATTGCAATAATTCTAAGTGTGATGATGTTGAGTGTTCTCCTACAAATTAAGAAGAAGATCTAGAAGTAGTTTATGTAGAATCAACTAACAATTATATTATAGATGAATATAAATATTTTTTTAAGCTTAAAGATAAACTTATGAATGATTTAGAAGAAGTTAGCATGAAAATAGGGTATGGTTCAATTGATTTTGAGTATCTTGAAAAATACACTTAGGAAGCCCTAGAAAAGTACCCAAGGCATACCATGACACTAAAGAAAATGTTCAAAGAAAAAGAAGAAAGTAAAAAGACTCAATTAGAAGAAAAACAAGAAGAGATCAACAGAGTAAATAATGTAGTAATTAGTCAAGAAAAAGAAAATAAGAAGGTATATGATGATCTTAGAAAAATCCTTGAAGTCAATGTCAATATAAAGACCCAAATTGAAGAATCCAAAAGGATAAAGGAACTATTGAAGAATCAAGTAAATGAAAAGGAAGAATCATGCCATAAGTTGGAAACATAAGTTGTTGATCTCAAAAATAAAGTAGATAAGTCAAATACTCATATCAAGTTCATGAATAGTTCAACAATCTTGGATAGTCAAATATCACCAAATTATAAATCAGGTTTTGGATATCACAAGGAAGCTACACAACTTGAAGCTAGCAATTCTAAGAAGCATGAGGTAAGTCCTTCATTCTCAAAAAGAGGAAGAAAATATGCAAGTCAAGAACCTACACAAAGGAATGAAACTTTCATAAGAACATAGAAAGGAAGACACGAAGAAGACATCTTTACACCTCATAGCAAATTCAAAAGACAGACACCTTCAAGGTGGACACCAAAGCAAAGGTATGATTTTTTTTTTCATGGTCACTCCTTCTCATGTAATGAATATGGTCACAAAGATTTGGATTGCAGACATTGTGCAAGGAAATATGTTGGAGGATTCCATAACATCCTAAGATGTTGGAGATGTAATTAAGTGGGACACATTACTGCACATTGTCACACCATGAGATGTTACAATTGTAGTGGGTTTGGCCACAAAGCCCAGGATTGATGGAATTCAAGGAGACAGTCAATGAGGAGTGCTTCATATAATATGGAAAGAATATCACATGAAAATAGGAAGGAAGAAAATGTTTAAAAGATGGAATCTTAGAGCTCAAGATCCAGGAAGTTGAGACATTCCTAGAAGTGGATGAAGAAGACTGAACAACCAGAATAGAATGGAAGTGATGAGGCAAGATCAAGATTTACATTTTATGAGGAATGTATAGGCTCCTATGGTAAAAATCATGTATATACATGGTATTACTGAAGAAAATTCTTGTACATACATGAGATGTATGCGGTGAAGCCGCATACATGTGGTAAAAGCCTAAAAAAGAGGCGTGTACATATGAGTTGCATCATGGTTTGATGGTACAACATAGTATATGCAGGGTATGATATTATATGCTTCAAGTTTTCATGTTTGTATGTGTGTTTGATGAATGTATGGTGATGATATATGGTTTATCTTTGGAGCATATTCTTGAGGTCTATGTTGGATGCATGGTACTAACCCTAGTTTGTGGATTGAGGTATTTTCTATTGAGGTACAATGTTGTTTGTGTTAAGTACTTTCTTAGTGATGTCATGTCACTTTGTTTATGATATATATCATGATGATGTGATGATCAATAGAGGTATATCATTGATCTATTGAGGCACACTTTTGGTACATTTTTAGAGGTACTATTGGTTGCTCAATACTTGTTGTAGTGAATGATTTTTGAGGTAGATCTGTTGTAGTACATGGCTGGTACATATGTGAGATCCATTGATACATATTGTGATGTATTGTTAGATGAGGCATATTTATTATATGAGATACATATTGGGACATGCAGTTGATGAGTTGATGAGGTTGTGATGTTGTACATGATTGATGAGTCATAGCTTGATGCATCATTGGTATATACTTGATACATTATTTGAGGCACTTGCTAGTTGTATCATTGGCACATGGTTTATGGATGATGTGGCATATGTGTATGGATATATTGATTGTGGTACATCTTCTTGAGGTTTAGTGCATGGTTGATGCACCTTCTTGGTACTGGTGGTGATACATGTTTGGTGCATGGTTGATGCACTTGTTGATGATATATGGTACATGATTGATGATTGATGGTTGAGATACATTTATTGGCATATGGATTGTGGCACTTGGTTTATGATAGATGTATATCGTGAGTGATATGACACTTGTTTGAGGCACATGATTAGCATACTTCATGGTTGATGATGTTTTTTATGATCTTGATACACATTTGGCACATGGTTAATACACTTCAATGATGATATCTTATGATGGTGTTGATGTACATGGTTAATGTGCATGGTTGGAACAGGTTATGGAACATGATGTACATGGTTGGAACATGGTATGGAACATGATGTACATGGTTGATGGTTTGTTCATGATTCAATATTCATTGATGACATATCCTTTGTTTCATGGTTGATGCATGAGATAGGATGTATGACTGGAATACAATTGATGTATCGTATGGCACGAGTTTTGGATAGGTCTAAGGATCATCATAGGAAGAGAAGATAATTCTTGAGAAGTTGATCTATGTTTCGGTTGAGCAAAAAAATTTGAAGAAAAAGAAGATTACATTGGTAGCATATTTTTCATCTTGCAAAGAAGATAGGGGGACACATACCCACAGGGGGAGTTATTCTTCTTCGCATGATTGGTTACAAATGTATGATTCTAGGTGGAGAGATGATAGAGATGATTCACAACCATGTTACCAACATTGAATCACAGTGATATCCTTTGTCAAAGGGAGAGATATTATTCATATGATGGAGGAACCCACAGGACAATGCAACCAGGGGGAGCATCCTCAGGGACAATTCATTCAAGGGGAGAAACCTCAAAGAGAGATACCATTTTCCATTGATGTCAAAGAGGGAGATATAGTCACATTGATGTGGTGAGATGGAAATTGATGAGGAGAGATGATAATAGAGGGAGCATGAGCATTGTCATTTCCAAGTGTTTCCATGAGTGATTGGTCTTGACATCAATGTTGGTGTTGCCATCAATGCCAAAGGGGGATATTTTTGTACTATGTTGTCATTGATTTCAAAGGATTGATGTCAAAGGGTTGATATCAAGTATTTTCATAGTGACAAGATTGCATCATTGATGTAGTCATTGTTGGATTATATTATCATTAATGTAATTGATGTCAAAGGGTTGATGTTAAGTGGCGTATAATGATGTGTTGATAGTAAAGGGATTTGTATCATTGATTTCATGTCATGGTTGATAGGAAGTACCAAATGGATGAACTCCAAAGTGGTCCCCTTATGGTGAAAGCCATCATGTGAAGAAACTTTGCAAAGTCCAAATGCTTAAGTGGTTTGGTAGCCCCAATAGGGAAGAGTTTGATTGAGGAATAATGTAATGAAGATCAATGAATTTGCAAGTGAGACTATTCTAGATGGATAGTTCTCATCATGTTGTTTTTGATGATATGTGGAATGTCACATAAATCCTCATGGCTAGAGAGTTATGGCCATGTGAAGTTGGAGAACCCTCATGAGTTATCTAGAAGCCTACAGAAGGTCAAAGAAGTCAAATTATTCTAGAATCTCCTAGAGGAAGTTGACCAATAAAAGTGGTTAGTCATGGGTTAAGTGGTTGCAGTACGAAAACAATTAAAAATGAATTAGTTGCAACTAGAAGTGGAGAGTTTACTATTTCTGGATAAAGTGGTTGTAAGTTGACAAAATGGTTAGAAGTGGGTTAGACCCAAAAGAAGGGAGTTGGATAAAGTTAGTTGGAAGGTAACCCCTAGAGGAAGTTACTTGGATAAGTATAAATAAGGGAGAAAGGGTCTCTTATGTAGATGAATCTTTTTGAGCATATTGAAGATCTATTTTTGGTGAAAGATTCATTGCAGGTAATCATGGACACATCAAAAGTTCCATAAATATGAGGTAGCAAGGAAGTTTGATGGTGAAAGTTTCTGAGGTTCAAAAAACCCTATTTTTCTGAAGTTGTTGTAATAGGAAGATTTTCCTCACCACATGAAACTTTCTCAGAAGGTCTTTTCCATTTCCCTATGCAAAATTGAAATCCCTTTTTGCAATTCCCAGAGATAAAAAACATATTTTTCCACATATACCCACCCTAACAGCTATACAACACACATATACGTAGGTTGCACCATTAAAACCCATGTACATCGGGTTTTGTGCCCAAAATAAAAAAAATGGTGTCGGGTTTCCATGGCACGTCAAGAGATCCATGATCCTTGACCTTATGTATACTGTAAATGTTTTGAATCGACTGCTCAGTTCCATTCGAAGGATATAAATGGGCCATATCCAAGCTGTGGAAGAGAGGAGAAGAATTCAACTTTGAGAGAAAAATTACTCTGGAGAAATTATTCGCTTCATATTGATTCTGCATCCCTTTGTCCTTTTAATTCTGAACACATTGTTCATCCCCCAAGCTCTTCCCTATTTGATGGAGACCCTCATTGTATCTCTTATATGAGCTTGCCTTTGGTGGAGGATTGAAGTGGTGGAGGCCCAAATGGAAGGGACTTAGTTTCTCGGTTCTGAACGTGCCAACATAGAAGTTTGTCATTTATACACTTTTGTTGATTACATTTTAATAGAAATACTCTTTTCTCATCCAATTAATGTTTCACAAATATTTGAATTTTTATTCCATGTGTATATTTGTTATGAATATTGATGGATTATGCTATTATAAGTGTTAAATTTATATATTATCACCACATGCTTTCATATATTAGTTGTTGAGGACAAGTTGCAAGTGTATATATTTGAGTCAAGTGCTGAACGATGGAATTCATCGAACGTCTGGATGAGGTAGTCTCTTTATATTATCATGTTAGCATATTTGTTTATATAACATACTTGGGATTAGAGTTTATTTCTACAGTCATTTATGTCTATTGTGGTTTACCCCATGCCATAGAGTGAATTTCCTCGTAGCATAATTGGTTACCATACCAGGGAAGGAATATTGTTTTCTGGGTTTGGATGATGATGACTCTACATTTGAACGGACACTTTTTTGAGCCATTCAGATTGGAGACTCCCATAAAATATGTATGGTGAACAGAGGGAGTCTACATAGCAATTATACAGATCATATATTCATATTTGAAGTAGCTTACATAGTTCGAGTAGAAATACTCATAGAAATCAGTGATCAGAAGTACAATATGATAGATTGATCAGTTGAAAAAACTACACAGGAAGAAGTCTATGATTGTATTTAGACAAAGATATCTTCAACAAAGGTTGTTCCAGACATGCAGAGTTTGGATTACAAATAGAGAAGACTAGTGGACACATTTGATGTTTGATGATCAATTGCAGTAGTGAAGACTTCATGATAGTACAGATAAATACGATTCAACATTGCGGACAATTGAGTAGCAGAGTCTTGGACAATATGGAAAAATATAGATTCGTAAGATTCTTAGTAGCGGATTAATAATTAGAATCAATTGAAATTAGTTGATCACATAAAGGAAAGTAGTGGAAGGAAGAATAAAATAGGGAAAGATAAATTGTCAGTAGAAGCGATATGATCATAAGGATATTGTTTAATAGTATGGGTCACATGGACATAGATGAATTGATAATAACACTTAGTAGGTTTGGACATATATATGACAGTGGATGAGAGAATGGATCTAGATACTGGTTCATAGATTGGTTCAAAGAGTGGTTCATAGATAAAGGAACATTATCATACTAGATGATAATGACACATGAATATTTGAATGCTTATTGTTGAATTATTTTCATATATGTTATTTGATTACACAAGGAAGAACCAATGGAAAAAAGCTCCAAAAATAAGAAGTTATAGGAATCCCTACATGTCATCGACACAACATCTTGTAGACAAGTACTCAAGGGAGAGAAATAAAAGCAGGAAGACAACTAGAAAGATCATTTAGAGAACTTTTCAAATAGAGAGAGATCACAAAGTCCAGGGGGATCTATGGTCATAAGGGAAGAATGAGAGATATGAATTCAGTGTTGCATCAGAGTGGTACCCTTTGTCAAAGGGGAGGATATTATTCAGATGAAGGGAGAGAGAGTAATTAGGGGTGTATAAACATAGAAAAATATCAAAATCATTTAGACAGGGGGAGAGTCCCTAAAAGGATATACCCTTTTCCATTGATGTCAAAGGGGGAGAGAGATAGAAACATTGATGAGGAGTATGAGCATGAATAATTATCATGACTAAGTGTTTCCATCAATGTTGGTGTTGCTATCAACTCCAAAGGGGGAGATTGTCAGAAAAATAGCTTAGGTTGATGGATAGTTGATTTGGATTGTTGGTTATCATTGATGTCAGCCCTTGGAGAGTGATATTGTAGATTGATTTCAACCCTTGGAGAAGTATGGTAGTGAATTATGGTAGGGAAAAGGTATGGGTAAGGGCCCCAAGTTTGTTTGAGGTATAAATGAATGAAGATAAGTTAATATGCATGTAATAATATTCTATATGGATAGTACACATCATTCCGTTTCCGTTGATATGTGGAACACCACGTGGTTCCTCACGATTAGTAAGATATGTCCTTGTGAAGTTAGAGGACCCCCAAGAGTATTCTAGAAGCCCCTAGAAGGTCAACAAGAAGTCAATTATTCTATAAAGTATTCAAAAAGATTCCTAGTCAATGTGGTTGCAAGGAGAAATTAATTAAATAATAAAGTTGACAAAGTGGTTAAGTGGACAAAGTGGCTAAGTGGACAAAGTTGGCTAAGTGGACAAAGTGGATAAGTGGAAAAAGTGGTTAAGTGGATACTTCTAAAGGAAGCTACTTGGAGAGTATACATAAGAGAGAAAGGGTCTCCCATTAGCATATATTAAGAGTATTTAATATCTACAAGTGAATGAGGTAACCAAAGTAGATCTAAGGAGAATTTCAGAGGGAAGGTGACGTAAAGAATGTCGAAATTCAAGAGAGGATAAAGTATTTTGATGATGATTTCTAAGGAATGTTATTTATAGGTCATCTCACCATTTTCACAATAACATTTTTTCTAGAATGATTCAGATATAAAAATCTGGAGGATGTTGAGATAGTATATCCAAGTAACTGTGATAAATAATTCAGTTTGTGGGTCTTTGTATTTTGGGTATTACACTCTATGGAAGATAAGATTTGTGGTTATTCTTGAAACTAGTCTAAAACAAGTGTTCTAGGTAAAAACGTCATAACTTCTTCATAACAGATACAACTTCAGTGAGACAAAATGAATTGGTTATAGTAGTGTATTTAGTATGTTTTGTAGCATTTTCAGCTCCATAAAGAAAATATTCTCCACGTGGCCTGATCTACAAGGTCGCTCTCTAGAATAAGCAAGAGTTTAGAAAGGTTTTCCATTGTTTCTATAACTCATTTTCTTGGAGGTTCCAAGTAGTTAAACCTGGAGGATTTGTAGATAAGACAATGAAGAATATTGTGTATAATTTTTTAACCTTTATGCATTACAGGTACATATTTATTCTTGTTGTAAGGGTTGTTGACTAATCTAAAAATAGTCATGTAAGACTAAAGTAAAGTTTAATGAAAATGATAGTCTCTTGTTGTTGAAGTTAAGGAAGGTTTGCACGTCTGTGATCACATACAATAGGTCTGTTATAGAGTTACATGTATGTTTTGATGGTTACATTTGGTCATGAAATGTTGCATGCTTGAGGATACATAACAATGAGGTTTGGCACATGGTTTTATGTAAGGGTTTATGGTATTTGGCTTATTGATTTGTGATGTACTGCTAGAGGACTCTTGTTGGTTGTCTTGATGTATGTTTTGGCATATGGTTGAGGTATATGTTGATCTCATGGATGAGATACTTAGTTGATGATTTGGCATATACATGAGGTGTATGGTATGGTGATGTTGGTACATCTTGATGAGGTATAACTTGGCTTGTTATTGATACATGATTTGTACATGCTTGGTACATTGTTAGAGACACTTGTTGGTAATCTTGTTGGACATATTTGTAGTGATCTTGGCACATGGTTTATGGTTGATGTGGAATAGATATATTGGTATTGGTGATGGTTGTGAGGTGTTGTGATGTGCATGGTTGATGCACTTGTGATGGTACACATTGTACTATTTGTTGATGTACATGATTGGTTGAGTGATATTCTTGTGATATTGGGTATGGGATCTATGCTATTAGATATAATATATCTAAGAGAGTATTGGTACAAGTTGTTGGTGTACTTGGTATATGTTGGTACATGTTATTGGTATAGTTTGGTACAGGTTGTGACAGGTTATTGGCACAGATTCATACAGTTTTATAGTGATATATCTCACAATGACAGTGTGGAAGTGATTTATCATGAATTTGAAACTTATATTTTAGGGTAGTTGGACGGGGTAAGGAAAGGGGGTTGTAGCATCCTTCCAGTTGATGCTGGAGAATCAGGGAGTTGGAACTTCCTCCAGGTTGGTGCCTGAGAACTAGGTGGTTGGAGCCGGACAACAAAGGAGTTGGGGCTTCCTTCAGGTTGCAGCCTAAGAATTAGGGGGTTGGAGACTCCTTTTGGTTGGAGCCTCCTTCTGGTTGGAGCTTCCTTCTGGTTGGAGCCAAAGAATTGGGTGGTTGTAGCCACCTTCTGTTTGGAGCCGAAGAACACTGGGGGTAGGAGCCTCCTTCTGGTTGGAGCTAGAGAATTGGAAGTTGGTGTTTTCTTGAATGTAATTATTAAAGACATATAATAAAATCATTATGTGGTTTTCTCCAGCATTGCGTTTCCACGTAAAATACTGGTGTATTGTTCATTGTGTGGATGCGTCTATTATTTTTTATTATGCATTGATGGATGTTAATGTTATATGATGCAATAACATATTAATGATGACATGTTGAACATTATTGAACAATTTAAAGGAATATACATTATGGTTAAAAGGATTGATAAGTGGTATAAATTTCTCATTACTGATTCACCCCCCAATCTTAGTAATCCAACATAGAATTGGTGCAAACAATGATATGAGCATTTTGTTTTAAAGGTGAACTGATAGGTCCCACAAATTCTAAATTGTGTTTCTCGAAAGGATCCACCATGAGTTGATTCTATAGTGGCATATCATTGGAATGAATAGGTTGTCCCATTCTTTGGAAACTATAATATATTATCATGTAATTTTTATCATCTTGAAAAATTGTAGGCCAATAATAACCTAGATGTAACACCTTATGTGCACTCGTTTTAGCAGTAAAGTTACCTCCACAAGTTTCATCATAGAAATATTTTAGGATGTAATAAACCTCATCCTATCCAACACAATGTGAGATTATAAGATAATTCCTTGTGTGAAAGAGGTATCCTTGAACCCAACAATACATTCGACTTTTTATAATAATCTTATGTATTTCCTCTAGTGAGATATGTGAGAAACAATTTCCTATATCCAAATAGTGATAAAAATATGTGAACCATGGTGTGTTAGAATATAATGTGTTTAAATGATCATCATAAAAATTATCTTATATAGGAATATCTTCACCTTCACTGGTAATAGATTTCCATTGATGAAATAAATTTGGTCCCCTTAAAACTAGTGCCATAAGCAAATTTTATTTTAAATCTTCAAAATCATTTTGACAATGGTTAGTCCAAACAAACTATGCATATTTATAGATTATTGTAAACATATGTGACACAAATTTAGTAAATTTTTCAATGAAATGATGGTAATAAACAAAATCTCCTAAAAAGATTCAAACATCATTTTCAATTTTGGTATATAAATATTGGATATTTCTTAGATTTTTTCTAGATCCACTTTGATTCCAGCAGGTGAAATATGATGTCCCAAAATTGTCCCTTCATTTAATAACATGTGATGTTTTTTATGGCCAAGGGATACTTTTTTTTCCTTGTATTTAATAAGTAATTTCTCTATATTATCCAAAGATTACTCAAAGGTGTTACCATAAACTATGAATTAGTCCATATACACTTCTACACAATCATGTATCAAATCTTAAAATATACCAAGTATAATCCAGCGAAATGTGGCAAGTGCATTACAAAGTACAAAGGGAAATATCTAGTTAGAAAAGGTTCCCTAGGGGAAGGTAAAGGTAGGTTTTTATTGATCCTTTATGGATAATTCAATTTGTTTTAATCCATTAAACCCATTGATGAAAGAAAATTACATGTTTCCTCCTAATATATATAAGAATTGATCAATAAAAGGTAGATGAAAAGGGCCTTTGGAAGTATCTTTGTTCAACTCTCTGTAATTTACACAAATTCACCATTTCCTATTTTTCTTAGGAACTATGACAAGGGGTGATACCCATTGACTATCATATATGGGATAGATGAAAGGAATTTTTAATTATTTTTGTAACTCTTCCTTCACTATCTAATGCATTGCAAGGTTCTTTCGACATTGGTGTTGTTGAACAAGTCAACAATTTTCCTTGATACATATATGATGGGTACAAAGATTGAGATGGTTGATTCTCTTCATGTCAGTATACTCCCATGCAAATCCATCAACATGATTTTTCAACAACTCAATGAGTTGTTTCTTTTTTTCAATTTTCTAGTCTAGGACTAATGCTGAATGTTTTCACTAGATTGATTTCTATAGGCATACTAGTTGTTGTTGGGGATGTTGTTGGAAATATAACTAAGAGGGGGGGGTGAATCAATTATGTATATAAGCTTGAAAAATTTCTTGTTATTTTCTGATTCTTTCTAGAATATTATTTAATGTGTTGTTGATAACTTAACATTCATAGATATACAATGATCAATCACACAAAATTAATAGAGACACTAATTTTCCTGAGGAAACCCATAAAGGGTGAAAACCTCTTCTTCTTAGGATGTCAATCAAGCTCCAACTTTCATGTACATCACAGTCTTTGAGCTCCAACTCAATTATGATGCTACAACCTATGATAGCAAGATACAACTTGCAGAGAGAAGCAACTCTCAGATTTCTCTATCACCAACTAGATTGAAGTAACTACTCCCAAGTTTTTCTTGCACCCACTATATGGAAGCACCAACTCCCAGAATATCTCCTGGCACCAAATAGAATTTAGAGGACTTCAATTCTCCCTAGCACCACCCTACCACCCTGATTGAATATTAAAATTGTTTACATACTTTCTTTGTCTTTGATATGGTCTGTTACAGCTCCATGTCTCCTCTGCCTTCTTCAACTTCTATGCTTTGTTCCTCTTCTACATTTTTCTTCTCCTATGCTCTTCTCTTCTTCCTTCTGCACTCAACACTACTTCCTGTTCAACTTATCTTCTACCTTTTATGCTCTATTCTTCCTCTACATTATCTTCAATGCACCACAGATCTCCCCTTAAGGTTATGCACTCTATCTCCTCCTACCCACATACATCACTATCGAAAAAATACAACCTCTCTTCTCTGTTTTGCATGTATTTCTCACTCCCAGTTCTCTTCTAGATCATCATAAAAACTCTTCGTCTTCTCTGGTGGTTATTTTGAATCTGTTCATCATCAGTTGTCATTATCCAAAGATTCCTTATCTTCTCTGGAAGTCACAACTCTTCGTATTATATGTCAATTACAACCAGTCATTTTTGGCTTCTAAGCCCCTTCCTTCATGTGACCATCGGTGGTGACGATACACCTAACCAAGAGGTGCTTCATGACTCGCAACTTCAGGAATCTTGGTATGATATATCTCGATTCTCCCAACTCCTGATATTCGAAGTGGAGCCTAGAAATGTGCTAGCTCCTCCCTTAACCTTCTCTGATGTAACCATGGTTGTGACCACAGGCATAACTTCTGAGCGCTTCACGATCTTGGTCTAGCAAGTGCTAGCTCCTTCTTTCGATATGACCTTGGGTCATGATCTCATGTGACCACATGATTGTAGGCACGACCAAAGGAGGTTTGAGGGAAACCCGCTTTACTCCCCACAATTCACTACAGAGCTCCACGTATGCCTTTGGCAATACCATGGTTTTCATTTCGGCCAACTCAAGAAAAATTAAGCCCCGAGCATGTTCTGGCCCCATAATTGAGCATGACCGTTGATCTCCAATCCCTTGGTGATGCTACTCGATCAACGAATGCTATCTACCTTCCTTTCCTCCTTCGATGTGTAGTCCCAGATCTCCACGATCCATCGACACATAGCTTCCTTCCAAATCAATGACTATGATTTATTTCATGATCCGAGCTTTGAGAGTTTCAACTCTCAAACCTTGATTTCCTCCGTATGTCAATCTTCTGGAGTTGACAATCCACTGAGACGTGTCCCTCTCGAATTAATGGTCGAGATCTCCTTCGGGTCTCCGAACTCTGGAGATTTCAAATCTCAACTTCTCATTTCTTCTGACTAGATATATTTCGAGATGGAAGATATGCTTACATCTGTCCTCTTTAATCCAACGAATATCCTCCACTCTAGGACTTTGTACTTCGGCATTCTCATATTTCAATTTCTCCTCGCTCGGCTTCCCTTCGAGCATTTTACTTGGATCTTGCGATCTAGTGACACATGTCCTCTCGTAGATCGAAAACTCCTAGATGCTTTGGTTGTTCGAGCTTCAGTGATTTCAAACGTTTCTCCTTTGTTTTTTCCTGGAGTATTTCCACCTGAATGCATAATCTTCTAACACATACCGCTCCTGGCGATCAACGACTAGGGTATTCTTCAGGTCTTCAACATTCGAGAGTTCGGGAATATGTCCCTCACGACTTCGGCCCTTTGGCCCTTCGCGAATTTGATCCTTCGACACTTTGTCTCTTCGACCCTTCAATACTTTAGCCTTCAAGACTTCAGATCTTTTTTCATTTGTTGGTGGTAAAAATATCGAAGCAAATCTCCCAGAGTGACATAAAATTACACACGTTACCTATTGACTTGGCATGGGCTGAGTGGTTGCCATGTGTCACTCAATGACGTGGTCTACCACATGTCCTTGCTAACTGTGTTCTGCCACATGTCCTTTCTAACGTGGTCTGCCACATTCCCTTGAATCATACGGTTGAGGCTTACTTTAGGTCTTTACCTGGAGTCCACATATTTATGCCATGTCTCTTCTGGATTAGACGATCCAGATCCACTTTGGATGATCCAATGCTTGATATTTACTCTGGACAATCTGATGGATGAGATCTATTTCGGATGATCAGATGATAAAGATTTACTTTGGCTCTTAGGCTCTCTAGGCTTCGGGGATTTCAAATCTCAAACTGAAACTCTTGAAGTGATTTCTCTAGAGCGTAACCTCCTCACATATTTAGACCCAAAATGAATGTTGTTCTTTGATCAAGATCTTATATCAATGGATCAATCTGTCTACGATGCATCTTTGCCTTGGATTAAATCCAACAACTCTCCATCTTTTCTTATCCTATCCTTCTATTATTTCGATCCAACGATTGAAGGAAATTCGAGTGATCAAGATCTCAATTGTTTTTCCTTGCTTATCCAATCCTTCCATTAATTCAATATGACGGTTTTTGTTCCTTTAGATCGGTGATCCAATGACCACTTTCTCTCTTCCTCCCAAGCTTATCATCTCTTCAACTTAGAAGGTTTTCTAAGTGTTCACGGGTTTTGACCTTTGCTCCTCCTATGAGTCCATCTCTTGGACCACGTCTGCACTTCTGAAAATCGCTATCTCTTCTGATCTTTCTCGTATTCTTCACTCTTGAGTTTTGGTTCATTGTTGTTCTTTCCATCAATGAAAATCACATTCTTCCTATAAACATGCCAATAATCTCCCCCTTTGGTATTGATGACAACCCTGAAAGCCTGCACTATTTTTCTTAGACCTCCAACTATAGCATACAGACAACACCTTTTTCTCCCCCTTTGACATCAATGTCATAGAAAAAAGAGAGTGACTCTATGCTCCACCTGATAAGATATACTAGGATAACTCCCCCTCTGATCAGATAGACTAGTTTAACTTGATAACAGGTTCATGCCCAACTTCTGGCGTAGATACTCAAACTGATCTTTTGCAAGCAGTTTAGTGAAGATATCAACAATTTGATCTTTGGATGGAATATAATGCAAAGAAACAATAATGTTGGCTACTTGTTCCCTCAAGAAGTGATACTTGATGGGTATATGCTTGGTGTTGGAGTGAAATACAAGATTCTTTGACACTCTAATTGCACTAGTATTATCACAATGAATTGGGATCGGTGCATTATACTTTACCTCCAAGTCTTCAAGTGTCTGAATCATCCATAATACTTGGGTATAGAAAGTGGCAGCTGCAATGTATTCAGCTTCTGTAGTTGATAAGGAAATGGAACCTTCCTTCTTGCTCAACCATGATACAAGAGAATCTCCTAAGAAGAACGCACCTCCACTCCTGCTTTCCTTTCATTCACGTAGTTAGCCCAATCAACATCTGAATAGACCGATAGTTGAAAAGTTTGATTCTTAGGACACCATAAGCCATAGTTCATTATTCCTTTCAAGTATCTGAATATTCTTTTGATAGTTAACAAATGACTTTGTTTAGGTGCAACCTGATACCTTCCTACCATTCCAACATCATGCATTATGTCTGGATGATATGTTGTGATGTACAATAGGATTCTTATCATAGAACTATATGAACTCTGATCAACATCAAGTGAGTCATCATCCTTGCTTAACTTGCATCCAATGACCATAGGTGTGCTCATAGGTGTAGAATCTTCCATTTGAAACCTTTTTAACATTTATCTTCGATATTTCTCCTGAGAAAGAAATATTCCTTCAGACCTTTTAGTAATTTGTAGACCAAGAAAAAATGACAGTTCCCCTATCATACACATTTCAAATTCAGACTGCATGGAAGAAGAAAACCATTGTACCAATGAAGCATTATTGCTTTCGAAGATGATGTAATCTACATAGACCAACACAATGAGAAAATCATTACCCTATGTTTTGATATATAGATTGTTTTCAACCTCTCTTGAACCCTTTGTCTTAAAGATGCTTATATATTCTGTAATACCAAGCACAAGGAGCTTGTTTCAACCCATATAAGGATTTCTTAAGATTGCAGACAAAGTCAGGGTTATCTGACAGTTGGAAACCCTCTAGTTGTTCCATATAGACTTCTTCTTTTAGATATCCATTTAGAAAATATTACTTGACATCCATTTGATAGACTTTAAATTGTTTATCACAAGCATATGCAAGAAACATTCTAATAACTTCTAATCTTGCTACAGGTGAAAATATTTCATCAAAATACAGTCCTTCTATTTGAGCATATCCTTTGTAGACCAATCTAGCCGTATTTCTTACAATATTTCCTTTCTCAGTCATCTTGTTTTTGTAGACCCATTTGGATCCTATTACATTTTTATTTGTTGGCCTAGGAATGAGTTCCCAAGTGTCATTCTTTTCAATCTGGTCTAGTTCCTCATTCATTGATTTTAACCAATTTAAGTCTTTATTGGATTCATTAGGTTCCACCATGGATATGAAGGATATATGTGATTTCTTGGTGTCTTTGATTATCCTTCTCCTGGTTTGTACACCTTTTCCTTTCTCACCAATTATCTGACTTTTAGGACGATTCTTTTGAGTAATTCTGGAGGAAGGATTTGATGTTGATTGCTATCCTAACTCTTCTTCTCTAGGTGTCTCTTCTCCACATGATTCATAATCTTCTTATGACTCTAAGATTTGTTGTTCTTTGTTTTCATTATTCTCATCATCTTTTTCATATGGCTTAGTGATTATTCTTTGTTGATCTTTTATAGGAGCTTATTCATCAATTTGAGCATCAATGCAGTCTATTAATTTATGCATTATTTTGTTAAAGCATATGTATCCTTAATTGTTCATTTCATATCCTAATAATATACCTTCATCAACTCTACTATCAAATTTTCCCAAATGGTCATCATTATTCTTGATGTAGCATTTACTTCCAAATACTTTAAAATGCTTGATTGATGCAGGTCGACCAAACCACAACTCATATGGAGTTTTATCGCTGTTCGGCCTTAGATGTGCTTTGTTTAGAATATGAACAACCTCCACCCATAAGGCTTGTGAAATGTTCCTTTCACTCATCATACACCTTACCATCTACTAAACTGATATATTTTGGAATTCTACAACTCAATTTTGTTGAGGAGTACCTGGAATAGTATATTATCTTTTAATTCCATGTTTGTCGTAGAATTCTTTGAAGTCTCCTAAAAAAAACTATCCTCCCTTGTATGAGCAAATTGCCTTTAACTTCCTTCCTGTTTGATTCTCAGCTAACGCCTTAAACTTTTTGAACTTATCAAATGCATCGGATTTTTCTCTCAGAAAGGAAACCCATGTAAGTCTGGAGAATTCATCAATGGCTAGCATAAAGTAACATTCTCCTCTAGTACCTTCCTTTCACGATGGTCCAAACAGATCCATATCAAAAATTTGAAGTGGTTTCTCTGAAGCTGTGAAACTCTTTGATTTCAATTGAGCACGAGTCATATTCCCCATTTGACAGGATTCACATATAGAGTTATTAGGATTAGATATTCTTGGAAGGTCTTTCACAACACCTTCATTATTCAGTTTGACAATATGATCAAAATTCAGGTGTCCAAGCCTTCTGTGCCATAACCAAATTTCATCAAATTTGCTTAAATTCCATTTATCCTTATCTTCCTTCAGATCATATACATTGTTTTCGGTTCTAACCCATTTTGCAATTAGCTCTCCTGTGTTTACTGTCTTTATTTTACAATTCTTGGTAGTGAAAGTGACTTCACATCCTCTATCACATATATGACTGACACTAAGAAGATTATGCTTTAAAACATCAACAAATAGTACATCTTGATCTTTGCTTCTTCCATTACTTAAGCTTACTAGACCTTTACCTCTGATCTTTCTTGGCAAATCATTTCCAAAGGTCACACTCCCTGATTTATTTTCTTTGAGTGATAGGAACTTACTTTTTGTCACCTGTCATATGTATGGAGCATTCGTTGTCAATATACTAGAGGTCCTTTTGTCTTTGAGCTGAAAACACTAATCCACACTTGTTATCTTCATTCATCTTCCAAACCTTGACGTTTTCAGCTCTGCGATTTGAATCTATCTTATAGTTCTTTAAGCGACAGTCTATAGTTGTATGCCCATAATTATGGCATATGTAACATTCTCGTTCATTGAATAAAGGATCATAATGTGTGTTATGCTTAATCTACATATTTTTCTCAACCATCACATGATTTGTTGTTTGTGGTTGTTTGTTACTTGGTTGTCTCATTCTTTGTTGTGGCAGGTATTTATTCCTTGGTTGTCTTGATTTCTCATTTCCAAATCTTAAAGAACAATTTACAACTGTGGCCAAAGTTACAATAGTAAAAACAATATCCATAGAAAAAATCTGTGTACCTGGAAAATGGTTGTCTTCTTTGAGAAGGTTGATTTCTTCCATGCTGATGATTTCCTTTAGCAGAGGGTGTATTATTTCTTTGTTCTGAAGATTCATTTATGGAAGATTTTCCTTCACTCCTCCTTGGCGGATGGTTCTCTTCCTTTGTTTTTGCATATTTTTTGTTGTGAATGGTTGTAGATTTGACAAACTTGACGGATTCTTTGTTGCTTGGTTGACCACTACTTGATCCTTATTCATAACCCAAGTCAGTTTTCAACTTTGACTTCCTTTGCTGATTCAGAATGGATGCTGATCCTTCCAAGGCTTTAATACTTGTGAGATTTTGATGATATAAGGCCTGGAATTTCTCTAGATCTTTTCTGACAGTCACTACTTCAGCTTCCAATTTTTCACCTTTTGTTTCATCTTCCTTCAATTTTTGTTTGAGGATGTATTCAATCTTCTTAGATTATTCTAACTTAAACTTCAACATATCAATTTCTTCATATGGTTCGTTGCATGTTTTCTCATACCTAAGCAATAATTGTTTTTGTTTTCTTTTCTTTTCTCTGAGTTTATCAATCTCTTCCATGGAACTGGTAGGTTCTCCTTGAAGATCTACTACTGCCTCAAAATAATCTAACTCACTTCCTGTATCTTTAGTGTTTATATCTTCTAAAGCTATTAGCATGATATCATTTATTTTATCTTCAATAGAAGAGTCATTTCTTTCATCATCTGAGGGATCATCATCATTGTTTACACAAAGGCTTTTCTTCTTAAAGTTATTCTCTTTATAGAACTTATTGTGTTTGTTCTTCTCTTCATCGTCATATGTCTGATCCTTTATTTTGTGAGGACACTTAGATGCAAAATGACCTATCTTACCATGATTGAAACATTTGAAGGGTAATTTACCTTTGTATTTGTCTGATCCTTTCTTCAGTCTTCTCATAAAATTTTCTTCAATTGCATCCATATTGGAGTCTTTATTTTTCTCTACTTTAAAATATGCCTCTCTTGTAGTGGATTTACCTTTGGTGATTCTAATTTCATAAGCAGTTAGGGTTCCAAGAATTTGATCTAGTGTCAACATTTTAAGATCAACTATTTCCTCTATAGCAGAGACCTTTGAGTTAAATATATCAAGAAGAGATCTTAATATTTTCTGGAGTAGAAAAGATTCAGCTATCGTTTCACCTAGGCCTTTCATAGTGTTGACAAGTTATTATATACGTAATAAGTACTTACTGATAGTTTTGTATTCATCTATATTTAACTTCTCAAATTTCAGTCTGTGAGACTAAAGTTTTGCATCTTTCACTTTTTCATTACCTTCATAACTACTTATCAACTTGTCCCACATAACTTTTTCTGAATAATAGTGCATGAATTTGACAAAATTAGCTTCAACATGCCCATTGAGGATGGAATTCATTTCTTTTGAATTAGAGCTAAACTCCAACTTATCATCTTTTGAGGCCAAGACTACAGGCTTCACATATCCTATTTCAACGACATCCCAAACATCAGTGCTATTGACAGCTTGTCGTCGACGTTTCGGATCCACAGCAGGATCCATCTTCAGGACACAAAAAAGCCTAAGAAAAAATCTTCTGAACAAATCTCTCACCACAGAAACCTAAATGAACATATCCCAAACATCATCACCTAGAGACATTAAATGTGTTCTCATCCTTATTTTCCAGAAGGAAAAGTTTGTTCCATCAAACATAGGGGGTTTATTAGTTGAGCTTCCATCATGGCTAGTCATGTTCAAGATTAAGGATCTACCTTTGATTAAAGGCACCTTATCTGATACCAATTGTTGGAAATATAACTAAGAGGGGGGGGGGGTGAATCAATTATGTATATAAGCTTGAAAATTTTCTTGTTATTTTTCGATTATTATTTAGTGTGTTGTCGATAACTTAAAATCCATAGATATACAATGATAAATCACAAAGAATACACAAAGACACTGGTTTTCCTGAGAAAACCCATAAAAGGTAAAAACCTCTTCTTCTTAGGATGTCAATCAAGCTCCAACTTTCATGTACATCACAATATTTGAGCTCCAACTAAAATATGAGGCTACAACCTTTGATAGCAAGCTACAACTTGTAGAGAGCACCAAATCTCAGATTTCTCTAGAACCAACTATATGGAAGCACCAACTCCTAGGTTTCTCTAGAACCCACTAGATGGAAGCACCAACTCCCATAATATCTCCTAGCACCAACTAGAATTTAGAGGATTGCAATCCTCCGTAGCACCACCCTACCATCGTAATTGAATCTTACAAAACTTTACTTACTTGTTCTATCTTTGATATGGACTGTTACATCTCCATGTCTCCTCTGCCTTCTTCAGCTTCTATGCTTTGTTCTGCTTCTGCATTGTTCTGCTTCTATGCTCTACTCTTCTTCCTTCTGCGCTCAACACTACTTCCTATTTATATTTTCTTATACCTTTTGTGCTCTATTATGCCTCTACATTTCCTTCACTATGCCACAAATCTCCCCTTTAGGTTATTCACTCCGTCTCCTCCTACCCACATACATCACTATCGAAAAAAACACCCTCTCTTCTCCATTCTGCATGTCTTTCTCACGCCCAGTTCTCTACAAGATCATCATAACAACTCTTCATCTTCTTTGGTGGTTATTCTAAATTTTTTCATCATTAGTGGCCATTATCCAAATATTCCTTGGCTTCTCTGGTAGTGACAACTCTTCGTCTTCTGTGTCAGTTACACCCAGTCATTTTTGGCTTCTTTGGATTCTAATCCCCTTCATTCACATGACCATATGCCTAACCAATAGGTTCTTATTGACTCACGACTTTGGGAATCTTGGTATGATACATCTCGATTCTCCCAACTCTCGATATCCGAAGTGGAGCCTAGTGATGTGCTAGCTCCTCCCTTAACCTTCGCTGATATAACCATGGTTGTGACCACATGCCTCACTTCCGAGCGCTTCACGATCTCGGTCTAGCGAGTGCTAGATCCTTCTTTCGATATTGTTGGGCTCTAAATATGTCCTAAAAAAAACCTTAGTTTAACATTAATTTATCAACCTAAGGATTCGTCTTTTATTTCAAGAATATCAACAAAGTTTATGCAAATAACTGTAGAGGCTAAAATTGTGTAGTTAAAGAAAATTTGGGTTTATCAACAATCAAGTTCCTCACATACCCCTTTAAAATTCTGAATCTAAGATATATGAAAGAATTGAAATATGATCTATACCATGCTCTGAATTAAAGGAATTAATTAATCTGTTGTATTCACCTACTAAGAAGCAATAATCTAATCTAGGAAAATACTTGAAGAACTAATCTATCAAATATTAATCAACTTGTTGGAAATGAAACAACGAATTATTATATCTGTGAAAAGGAACAAAAAATGTAATCTAATCGAAAGGAACAACAAATGTAGTATAATCGAAAGGAACAACAAATATAATCTAATCAAAAGGAACAACAAATGCTAATTTAAGCGAAAGGGACAACAAATGCTAATTTAAGAGAAAGGGGACAATGCGTATGAAAATGAGAGGAACTGTCAAGAATTAAACCACAACAATGGAAACTGGAACATCAATCGATAACATTCATATGAAACACCTATCTTTCGTAAGCAAACAATATAAAAATATCAACACACTCATGCATTCATCTTTACTATTGCAAAAGAGATTTAAATCACAGAACGAAAATCAAACTGATACAACTACAGATTGAGACAATAACTCCTTTAGATTGGGCCCTCGGTCTTTAGAAGAACTGCTACTAGAAACTCAGTATGCAAGAATGGTGAAAATGCCAAAAGATTCTATTGATTCCATGACTGATACAACATTTACAAAAGATTGCTTTCGCAGAGCAATTTTGAATTCTGAATGCTTGGATAAAATTCTTAGATTGATTCTTTTTAGGATTCATTATCCCCTATATATTACAATGATATGGTTAAATTAATCCATCTTGAGGATCAAAAGATCCTCGGGATTGCTTTTACTATTTATAAGGTTTACAAAATAGGGAATCGATCTTTCTCAAAACTATTTTGCACCTCATGTCTTCAACCTTCAATAGTCTTCATATCTTCGAAATATCCTTAACTATCTTGGGTTTGACAATATATATCCATTCCTGCAACAAAATCACACAATTCCAACCGAATATTAGAATTTATCTAATATTACTCAATGATATTTCTAGAAGACATTTTAATCATTTCCTATCATAATTATCCCTAATTAAAGAAAAAGACAATTAAGATTATATCATAAACCATGAGAATAAGGAGGATATTTGTACCTTTTTCACAAATCAACATACCCCCCAACTTACCTTATTGCATGTACTCATACAAGATGAGATCTTACATGTAAAGCAATGATGTTGTAAGGAAGAGAGGTTGGTTCACCAGGTTCCCTGAACCCATTCTTGCATTTGAGATCTCCAAAATAAGCTTCTTCCCTTTTTCTATTACTTTGATAATCTCTCTGGTAAACCTATGGAGGAAACCAAATGATAGGGGGACTATATATGCACCCAATCCAGATAGGTCCTTCCAGGATCATTCTAGTATGCCTTTCCACTATGTAGGTGGCTGAAAAAAAGTTTTTGAAACCAAAGGATTCCCTACTCTTGACTTCACTTGGGGAGGAATCTCGTCTTAATTTGGAAGAAGAAAGATCTTATTCTTTAAGTTCCCTAAAATATGGTAGGCTTGATTGCATAACCTATCGGTGGATATGAGCTAAAGAGTCTACCACACCTTCCCTCTTCATAAATGTCTTGTTCTGCATGATGGTTGGGAAGGATTTTGGAGGTTCCCCTCTAATCCTGAGATCTAACCCAGTTTCCCTTTTTAGGAAGATCTTGTGTGCTTTAACCCACCTCACTTGGTTTTTGGTAAAGGACAGGAACGCTTGAAACTGTATGACCCCAATAAAAGAACCAGGATTCTCTTTCCTGTTGTCTTCCAAGATGAAATTGTGGAGGTATAGCTCACACATAAATTATTTCACTTTCTCTTCCTTCTCCCTAAAACATGAAACAAACTTAGAGACAGTGGTGAATTTAATTGGTTTACCTTATCTAATAGCTTTCACCCTTAGAAAAAAATAACACTCTAATAAAAACAAGGTATCATTAGTAACAGGAGCCCTGTAATCTATTGCATCAGTGTAAACATCACAAATCTCTTTGATTTTCTCCAAAGATTTTTCTAATTGGCTCTGTACTTTATTTACCTTCCCTCGGGATCTGGTGAGATCAAAAAACGTTTCATTTTCTGTTGCTGAAATGGTTTTAAGTTGTTTAACAATTTTTTGATGTTCTTCCACAGTGACCATCTCAATTCTGCACTGTGTTAAGGTCTGTTCGGTTTGCACCAACTCTGTCTCTAATTTGTCAATGATGGCACTCTGTTCAAGAGACTGAAATGGTTCCTCGGTCTGAACAATGGTCTCTTTTGTGGTTGGGAAATCCGTTTGGGTTTCTGCGTCGATAGTTTCTAGGGGGGGCAGGGAAGTTTGTAGGAAGCAGTTGCTCAGGTTGGGTAGTTGTCTTTTCTGCTGCTGAAGTCCTTGTTTGAGGTTCTATTTGATGTACCTCCAAAAGAGTCACTTCTTCATTTTTAACAACTGCTTCCTCTGTTTCTAGAATCTCAGTTTGAGGTTCCATATCTTCTGTTTCTTTAGGGACATGCAACTTTTTCTATGTTCCCACAGAACTTGTATGGACTGACCTCCTAGGAAGTGGGTTCCTTCTTTGTTTCCTAGGCCTTTTGGACTTCTTTCTTTCATGGGCCTTGTCATCTTTCTATTATTTTTTTCTTAATTATTTAATTAGTTCTTTGAGTCTGCCAACTTTCATCTTTAATACTTTAATCCTTTTAACCCTTCTTCTCAACAACTTGTTTTCTTGTTTCAACTTTTTGATTCTGCTGTGGCCTTTGCCTACTGTTTTCTGTTTTTGTTGAACATCAAGGTCTTCCTCACCCTGATCAGTCAATAATTATTCCTCTTTTTCCTCTATGTGTTCTGCCTATTCTACAGGGTTATTTACCTCAGTGTGAGGTTTTGTCTGTTTTGTTTCTTCGGGGAATGACATTTTTGTGTCAGGGAGGTCCACAACAGGGTTTGAAAACGAATCTAGTGCTTGGTGTTTATCAGACCTATTTTTGTATTTTTCAATTGATATCCCTAAATTATTTAGAACTTGATCCATCTCGATTTCATAACCCTCGAGAAACTATGTTGTGAGGTGCTCGAGTGATGGCTGTATATTTTCCTGATCATTTTCCTATGAGGGATGATATGTCTGTATCATTTCCTGGTTTTCTCCAGGCTGTGTTATCCTTTTGTTTCTTATTTTCTTCTCACTAAAGGTTTTGGGGGAAACAATTGTCCTTTTTCTCTTTTTCTTTGATGTCTTTTCCAATTGGACAAAGTTTGCCTCAATTTCAGACCGAGGTAATGAAAATTCCATTTGGTTGGTATCTCCTCCTTCATGTACTATCTCAATTTTTGGCTGGGGTAATGGAACTTCCATTTGGGCGGTGTCTCCCCCTTCCTGTGCTATCTCAAATCCTGGCTGGGGTAATGGAACTTCCATTTGGGCAGTGTCTCCCCCTTCCTATGCTATCTCAATTCCTTGTGGTGGGTTTTCATGATGCAACTCGGGTTGTTCCAGTTGGAGATGCCTATTGGCCTCGATTATATATACCCAGGTTATTTATGTTTGGCTCAGAGATCTATTTAATATAAACTTTACTAATCCATGGTGGATGATTATAGTAACAAGATATTTAGCCTTTTGTGTTCTTATAACAACCTCATTTAACATGGCATTTAGAAAAAAATGGTAAATTTATTACTATCTGTTGTTTGAGAGATGCTAAAAATTTGAGGTGGCGTGACCGGATCACATCGTACCTTCCATCGTAGGTGATATACCTTTGTATTACTCCTGCTAGCTCCTTCCATGGCTCCCTGAGAGCATTGGTTTTGAGTCACTTTCCCTTTTTATTAAGTTCTTCTCCAGGATCTACAAAATATTCCACAACCTCTTTGAGCATTGTATATTTCCCAGTACACTTTATTCCTATGTTCACGAGGCCTGTAACCTCTGCTACAATTTCCTCTGTGACCGTAATTCATATATATTGAACCATGGAGACCCCTCCCTACAAGTTTTGGAAGAATTTGAGCATAACGTTCGTGTCATATCCTTTCAACTGGTTGAAGTTCTATGTCCACACTAGATGGTGTAAGATTTCTCTTGCCTTCTCTTTTACCTGTAATAATGTTGGCTCTCAGCACACACTTCAGCCACCCATATTTACTATGAGCAGGTGAGGATAACTATCAATCCTTCTTGTAGCTTAACTCAACTATCTTTTGAAATAGTAGAAATAACAAATATAGAACAACACTGTGTATAAGAATGTGATTTTTCTCATTTACTGCACTCATTGTAATCTATCGATAAATGTGCCAAGTATATACCCCCCAAAAATGGAAAGGTTGACCTCGATCGTCGAAAGCATGAGTGTAATAATGGCAGATAGTTTTGGTGAGGTGTGATTACTATGTCGTTTCCGCCGCTGGAAAGAAAATCATCAATAATTTTCAAAAAGAACTTTTAGCAGTAATTATGAACCATCATCATTTTTTGTGGGAAATTCAAATTGATGTACTTATGTTAGAAACATTTGAGGAAAAAGATTTCGAATAATTTTAAATTTGTTCACGTGTTTTAGAAATATTCCACATATCATAATGTTGTTACTTTCCCTTGTTTATTGGATATAACTAGAATGATAGACTCCTTGTTTAGAAAATGAAATCTAAGAACACACTAAAACTTGGCGTATTTAAGATAAACTTTGATACCACAGATAGAGCCACTGCTGCCAGTAGGCATTCATAGCCTTGACAGGGTTTCCTTTTAACCCATAGATGAGCTTGTATCCTTAATAAATATTTTGAATTGTCTTTTCCAAGAAGACCATTATCCTAGTTTGGTAGCCAGATGATGATAATGCCACTCACTAGATCGTAAGCTAAGTGAACAAGTCGACTCATGATGAGACCTCTTGTCCTTTGAAAAAAAAAATAATGCCAAAGGCCATTGCCCTGGTGAGGTAGCCATAGTGGGAATGCCACTTATGTTATTATCTAATGATCACGGTAGGTTGGCTCGTGATGAGATCCCCTATTATTTGTGGAAAAGATTTATTTTATTTTGATGAGTGTTTTTTTTAAGGCTCTATCAAGGGAGGCTCATCTACTCCTTAAGAGTGAGGGATGGCATAAGAAGTGTAAGAATTCCAAGTAAGAATGTGTTTAAGATTCCTTATTATGATATGAAAGTAGTTGTCATTCAATTCTATGTGGATATATATGGGAAAGAAATGAATTATGGTGGTTGATGAATTGTGAACAATTTTTAAGATGATTCGATTAAATTAATCCAAAAATAGTTCTCTAAAGCGTGTTAAATGATCCACGCAAAATGACAAATTAGAACTAGTTCTGATGAAAATGAATTGGTGAAGGTCATACCCAGAGGAGTGACTGATGTAATAATGGTATGCGTTGTTCAAAAAACTGAATCTTGACTTTTGAGAAAAAGGAACATCAATAAAAACGTAGAAGGAACAACAACTGTTCCTTTTGAATGAACAATGTTATCCAAAAAAGGAACAACACACATTTATAAAGGGAGCAACAGTGTAACAGAGGGAACAAAAATCATTATTTTCAAATCAACGACAATTGTATGAAAAGGGAACATCCATTGCACAAAGGGAACGACAGTTGTTCCGTTCAAATGAACGACAACTCCGTGCAAAGGGAACAACAATCGCACGAAGGGAAAAACATTTTTTTTGTCAAATGAATGACAAATCCATGCAAAGGGAACAACAATGACACAAAGGGAATGGTAGTTGTTTCGTTCAAATGGACGACAACAAATTCTTTTGACCATTTAAGTGATTGTAAACCTCTCGCAGACATTTTTGTTTTAGTGAATATAGGATTGATTAGTCATCAACTAAATTCATTCAATAATTATGGATAGGTTTATTCAATAATCAAAGTACTAGATGGTTTGTTAGCATCAATGTTTTATTAAAGTTGCCTGATTTTTGTTGCGGAACATGACATATTCATATTTTGTGAAAATAGGGTTTATATTTGATGATTTCTACAAAGTGAGGTAGGAGCAAGGAACAAAAAAGAGTGCTAATTATATTCATTATAATCGTCTTTTCTATTTCTTGTTCTCTCAAGTGACTTTCCTAAAAAAGCAAAAGCTAAAAAATCAATCAAATGTTCTAAAGAAAGCTATATACAATATGTACAGTGCTAATAAAAATCATCATTTATGAAGTTGAAGCTCCCAGGTTACCTTCCCAGCCAGCTAGAATCTGAATAGTAGGGTCCTTACTTACTTCTTGAAACAAGGATTCTTTTGAAGGCGGTTGATGGTAGAGTCATATCCGATGTCCATTTAACAGAAAAGGAGAACTAGACCCATTGATGGTAACTAAAGTGACAGTGCCATTATTGTGAACTTCATTGATTTCATATGGTCCCAACCACCTTGTCTATAATTTTCCAGGAAAATCCTAAAATATGGAATCATAGAGAAGTGCCCAATCACCTTTCTGAAAATATTTCTTCTTGATATGTTTATCGTGCCAGCTAGCTCTCTACTGTTGAATGACGGTTGTGCGCTACAGGGCAGACATTTGTGCTTCATCTAACTCATTGAGTTGTTGTAGGCACTGTTTATGTGACTCTGTAAGATCCATTCCAATTTCCTGGGCCATCCTTAGAGTCTTGATCTCAAACTCAATTGGGAAGATATGTTATTTTCCAAAGACTAAATGATAAGGATAATAGCCAGTGGTGTTACACCACATTGTACGGGAATCCCATAAGGCATTTGGAAGCTCGGTTGCCCAATTCTGAAGGTTTGTTGAGACTATTTTTGTCAAAATTTCCTCCAAGACTTTATTGGTACTTTCTACTTGCCCGTTTTCCCATGGGTGGTATGGGGAAGTAACTCTGTGTTTAATATGATAATTGTTTAGGGTGGTCATGACTCTATGGGATATAAATTGCGACCCTCCTTCAGTGATTACTTCCCTGGGTAATCCATAGCGTACAAATAATTTGAAAAGGAATTTAATGACCGCTTCCTCTATTGCGTTTGACAAGGCTTCTGCCTCCACCCATTTGGTCATGTAGTCTGTTGCAACTAGTTTATAGGCCTTCTAGTTTGATTTTGGGTTGAAGGGGCCAACAAAGTCTATTTCCCATCTCTCGAAAGGTTCTGCGACTACTTGTGCTTGCAGGGGAATTTCATCAGCTTGGCCTGGTTGACCCATGCTTTGATAACTTTCATAGGTCTGGACATATTTCTTTGCATCTTTGAATATTGAGGGCCAATAATAGCCCATATATAAAATCTTATGCCCAGTATTGCGGTCTTCAATATGTCCACCATAGGGCTCATCATGACCTGACTTCAGTATGTCATATATTTTATCATCTCTTACACATCTTTGGATCTGGAGATCAACCCCTATGTGGAAAATATATCCACCAATCTAGGTGAATCGTGCATTGCGCTGAACGATCAGTTTCCTTTCCCTTGATGATAGATGTGCTGGTAGTTTCCCAGCTGCCATATTATTTTCCACATCAGTGTACCAATGTGTCTTAGTAGTGACAATGAACAAATGTTCATTTGGAAATTGGTCTTCAACTCTCAAAGAATCGTCTATTTTTGGTACGCGAGACAGGAAGTTTGCAAAAATATTGTCTCTTCCGGGTCGATCCTTGTTGGTGATGTCGAATTCTTGCAATAGTAATAACCACTGAGTAACCTGTCCATTAGTAATAGGTTTATTAGATAAATATTTAATAGCAGAATGATCAATATACAGGATAACTGGATAACATGTTATATAGTGACGAAATTTATTAATAGCATGTATAATGGATAGAAAATATTTTTCTATTACTGTATAATTTAATTCACTAGGAGTAAGGTTTTTTCTAATAAAATAAATAACATAAGGTTTCTTGTCTTCTTCTTGTCCAAGGACACCGATTATGGAGATATCCGATGGATCCATGGAGATGTGGAATGGTAATTTCAAGTTTGGTCCTCTCAGCACCAGTGCTATCAAAACCAACTTTGTAAGTCCTATGAATGCCACATCACACTTATCATACCACTGAAATTCTGCATTACCAGTTAAAGCATGTAAAGGTGCAACAATTTTTGCAAAATTTTCCATGAATCTGTGATAGTATCCTGAAGCACCAAGGAAACTACGTACCTCATTTTGTGTACGTGGTATAGGAAGATTAAGGATTAACTCTATGTTTGTTGGGTCTACCCTGATTCTGTCTGCAGAAATATAATGTCCTAGTACCACACCTTCAGTCATCGTCATATGAAAATTTTCATGACTTAAACATAACCTGGTAGCAATGCATCGTTCCAACACCTTCTCCATATTTCTTAGAGCTTGATCAAAGTCATCACCATAAGGGGTGAAATCATCCATATATACTTCAAGCCCTTCATTAATCAGATCAGAAAATATTATTAGAATGGCTCTTTGGAATGTGGCTGGATCATTACATAATCCAAAGGGAAATACTCTGTATGCAAAGTTACCCCAAGGACATGTGAATGTAGTTTTATCTTGATCTTCCGGGGAAATCTGGATCTGATTATAACCACTAAAACCATCTAGGAAGGAGAAAAAATTATTCCCTGCTAAAGTATCAAGGACCTGATCGATGAAGGGTAGGGGGAAGTGGTCCTTCTGGGTATCTTTGTTGATTTCTCTATAGTCTACATAGATTCTCCATTTCACATTCTTCTTGGGAACGATCACTAGTGGGGAAACCCATCGAATGTTCGAAATAGGATATATAAAATCCACATCCAATAGTTTCTGTAATTATTCTTTAACAACGTCTCTAAGGTGAGGATTCAATATTATTTGGGTTGTTAGATGAGTTGGGAATATTTCTCAATATAAATATGATGTCTGCAGAGTTGGGGATCAATGCCCTTCATGTCAGAATATTCCCAGGAAAAAGCCTTCTGATACTTACAAAGGATTTGAATCAATTTGTGTTGTTGTTGCTTATTTAAATTAGCATTAATATTCAGAAACCTCCCCAGTGAAATCTAAATTGATTTTCTATTATGGACAATGGTAGTGGGGATCTTTTGTTCCATCCATTCTTCCAATGGATCTCCCTATGCATCATTATCTATCACAACTTTTAGCATTTGGCATGTCGGGTTACTCACCATAGTTGGGATATTAATGAAGTTGTTGATCACATCATCTTCTAGTTGGTTCTCAAGTCCTAGAGATTCTTCCATTGTGAGAGGGGGTCGTAGATCTTTTTCTGGATATCTAGGTGGTGGAAAATGCTGATGTATAATGGACAAGCTTGGTTTAGTTGGAGGATACAGGATGAGTTTCTTTGTAGCACCTCCTTTAGAAATTTTCATGTTGTTCGTGCAAAATCCTATGCATGCATATGTTTTTGTGAGCCATGGTCTCGCCAATATTAATGGATGTCCATCGAGTCCACTTATTGGGTTGATAATGAGGAAATAAACTGGATATTCCCAGGATTCGACTAAAATTTCTATATCCTATAATGTACCAACTGGTTGTTCGACAACACAGGTATTCCAACAGAGGACGAACACCTTCAGTAACCACTCACATAACCAGATCAAAGATCAACACACCGATGTTTTCACGTGGTAAAACCCCTACAGGGAAACATCCACGGCCCCAGCCAACGCGGCTA
>ML817526.1:39895-50795 GCA_009831015.1 Picea engelmannii
TTGAGAGTAAGGGTCCTGTTCTCTGATTGCAAGATAGTTGTTCTCACCCATTGCAATGTTATTTTAAAATGTAATCCAGGATTCTTAATTTGAACTATAAAGAATTGCAATAGGGAGATCTCTTTCCTGTGATATAATTCAGAGCTTCAGTTCATTTCAGCAAGCTAGATAGAATGATTTCTTTACTACAACACTAAGTGCTTTTGGAATTGAGCATATATAGTGCGCAGCCATCTTTGAAACAAAAGACTTCCCTGGGTTGATAATTTATGTTTCACTTGGTTGTTTGAAATTAATTAAGCAATTATAGTGACCAACACTACTCAGTTTCAGTTGGTCTTCAAGAATGAAGATGAAAATGAGAAATTTGCCAGGTCTAAGAAGGTTCAGAGTCCAGCATATACAGCAACGGTGGAGTTGTTGAGATTAGTCTCCAAGTGGGAGATTGTTGGTTGTGGAGCTTGATTATCTTCCTGATTCAGAGGTCCTTGTTTTCAGTCGTGTTTATACCCCATGAAGTATTTACACCCCAGAAGTATGTACACGCTTCCACGCGGGAGAGTGTAGAGGGGGGGTACCCCCTCTGTGGGGTCTGGGGGGGCTATCCCCTTGGATGGGGGGTCTGGGGGAAAGTGGGCCCCTAACAGGGGTTCGGGGGCAAAGCCCCCAAAGAAAAAACTGCCTTGTAAAAGTATATTGTAATTTCATTGTAAATCTGGACCGTTCATTATAAGGTCGCAGATCTAACGGTAGAGATTATGTTAGGGTTTTTTTCCCTAGAAGGCAGCCCTCTTTTATGAGGGAAATGTATTGCAAGTATGGATGATGGTGAATATTGTATTCTGAGATAGGAGACTGTGAGAGAAAGAAGAGGAAGTTACAACGGGTTTTGTTGTAGGTTGTATCCCTTCATTTGCTGGATAATAATAAAGGAAGGACCTAGAAATTTCTCTAGTGGACGTAGCTCACACTGGGTAAACCACGCAAATCTGTGTCTCTCTTGTATTGTGTGTCATCTTTGTTTTGTTTCTGCACTTGTTTTATTTTATTGCTCCATGGTCCTGTTTTTCTAAGAATCCTGATATTTCATTAAGAAGGCTTGTTTCATTTCATCCCATGAGTTTATAGTTCCCCCTCCTAATCCCATAAACCAATGTAAATATGCTCCTTTCAAGGTAGAAGGGAAGAACTTCAGTTTATGGGGTTAAGAGGTGTAGCCATATCCCCTACACAGGACATCAAATTCAAATAGGAACGCATCAGGGTCTTCTGAAATTAGTCCATGAAAGGTTGGCAGATTTTGTAATGGGATTTCTTTCATGGGGGCATTAGCAACTAGATTGACTATCGGGTACTCCAAAGTGGAGGTCTGGGCTCGGGGTTTATTTGGTTGTGCCATTTGGTTGAAAATATGCCAATAATCTTCAGGAATTTCTTGGCTTGGGTGTTCTATTTGAGGTGATTGATTACTTGATCCCCTAGGGAATTTAATCGCACTACCTCTATCTGGGATTTCAGGTATACCTTCTCCTATCATAGGATATCCAGGACCAGGTGGTGGTGATGGGTTTTCCTTAGAAACCCCACTGGTCTCCCCTTCTCCTTCCTCAATATTACAAGAGTTCCCCTCGTCTAAAGGGATGAGAGGTGGAAGATCTGTATTTTGAAAAATTTGTTCAGTCCCTTCAGTTCTGCTATAATGTCAGCATGGGTTGCAGTTGGTGAATTTTTTGCCTCGGGGATTCGGGTAGAACCCATCCTGGGTCCAACCGAAGCTTGAGATTCAACTTTTCAAATGATTTCGTCTATGAAAGTGCTTCTTCCAGGGGCCACTGGGCCCTGGGATTTTGTAGTTTTTGGTGGGGGTTTTGGTTTTTCAAGTTCTTTCTTCTTAGTCATGCACACTTCACACAAAATTCTAAGTACCTAAGTGACCTCTATACATCAGCTGGAGGTAGGCGTTGGCACAAGAATTTTACTTGTTTCTTGCGTAGGTTCTTACCTTCTGTCTTCAATACCTCATCCTTTAGAGATGCAAGCTATGCTATCTTTGACACTATCCCTGACAACTGTGCCAAAAAGGTTGGGCTCTAAAGATGTCTTAAAAATAACCTTAGTTTAACATTAATTTATCAACTCAAGGATTCGTCTTTTATTTCAAGAATATCAACAAAGTCTATGCATATAGATGTAGAGGCTAAAATCATGTGGTTAAAGAAAATTTGGGTTTATCAATAATCAAGTTCCTCACATATCCCTTTAAAATTATGAAGCTAAGATCTATGACAGAATTGAAATCTGATCTATAACATGTTGTTAATTAAAGGAATTAAATAATCTGTTGAATTCACCTACTAAGAAGCAATAATCTAATCTAGGAAAATACTTGCAGAACTAATCTACCAACTATTAATCAACTTGCTGGAAAAGAAACATCGAATTATTATATCTGTGAAAAGGAACAACAAATGTAATCTAATTTAAAGGAACAACAAATGTAGTCTAATCAAAAGGAACAACAAATATAATCTAATCAAAAGGGACAACAAATGCTAATTTAAGCGAAAGGGACAACAAATGCTAATTTAAGCGAAAGGGGACATCACGTATTGTTGGGTATGTATTATATTCTTTGCATGTGTGTGTGTGTGGGCACAATAATCTAATCTAATCTAAGAAGCAATAATCTAATCTAGGAAAATACTTGCATAACTAATCTATCAACTATTAATCAACTTGCTGGAAAAGAAACGTCGAATTATTATATCTGTGAAAAGGAACAACAAATGTAATCTAATGGAAAGGAACAACAAATGTAGTCTAATCGAAAGGAACAACAAATATAATCTGATCAAAAGGAAGAACAAATGCTAATTTAAGCGAAAGGGACAACAAATGATAATTTAAGCGAAAGGGGACATCATGTATTGTTGGGTGTGTGTTATATTCTTTGCATGTGTGTGTGTGTGTGGGCGCGTCAGATTCGACAACTGCGTCTGACGATTTTGTATTTTTAGCGAATTTTTCTATTTTTAGCGGTTTTCTAAATTAATCCCGGATCAAGGGATTAGGGTTTTGGTATCTACGAAATAACTAAAAACATTGTATATATTGTATGGTGAATGGTGAAATTTGATATAATGAATATAAGAGAGGTTTTCCCCGATTGAGTGTTTCCGGTATAAATCTTTGTGTACTATGTGTATGAGCCATTGATTAAATTCTATTTTGCTTAAGAATCTATATGCATTGCTTTAGTTCATAGGTTTAAAACTTACATGTGGTATCAGAGCTCATTTTTGGCTTCAAAGAGACACCTTTGTTGTTGAGGGTCTGGCTCGGTCTTGATAGATCAAGTTTATATTGGGTTTGTGATAAAATTGGGTTTAGTGGGAGATTTTGCAGTGGTTATTAGAGTGTATAAAGAGGAATGGTGAGTTCTTCTAGAATCGAGATATAGAAGTTCAACAGTAAAAACTTTGAGCTATGGAAGCTCAAGATTTGGGACCTTCTTGTAGACAAAGAACAATGGATCACTGTGGATCCTGGTACACAACCTACTAGTACACATCCTACTGGCACACAGACGACTGGTACACAACCTACTAGTACACAACCTACTAGTACACCACCTACTGGTATGTCAAAGGAAGATTGGGAGAAGTTAGACAGAAGAGCAAGGAGTACTATTTGACTCTGCCTAGAAAATTCGGTGTTGTTAAATGTCTCAGGAGAATCTACAGCCAAGGAACTATGGAATACGTTAGGAAATTTGTATCAATCAAAGTCCTTGGTAAACAAGTTGTTTTTTTGAAATAAGTTGTATCATCTTAGGATGGAAGATGGATATTCTGTGACAAAACATCTAAATGCCTTTAATACTCTGGTAAGTCAACTTGTCTTTGTTAATATTACGATTGCAAAACAAGATAAGTGTATTAATTTGTTATGTTCTTTTCCAGACTCTTGGGATAATCTGGTTGTAGCAATTGGTAGTACCACTCAATCTACATTGAAGTATGACAATGTAGTTTCATCCTTGTTATCTGAAGAGATGAGGTGGAAAAGAATGGATAGTCATAGCACATATTCTTTATTTGTCAGAGGTTGTACCCAAGATAGGAGTCTTGGTAAGTCTTCAGGGGGGGGAGATCTAAATCTACAGGTAGATCTAAGTCTCTAGGAAAATATTTGAGGAAATGTTGGAAGTGTGGTAAAACAGGCCATTATAAGAAAGATTGCAAGTATAAGAAGGTTGAAAAAAAAAAGGGATCTGATAGTACCTCTTCCATAGAGGCAAAAACCTTCACTGAAGAAGGAGGTGATGTTTATCTAACATCAACAGGTACACATGAAGACCATGATGTATGGTTGATCAAATCAGGTGCGCCATACCATATGAATCCTCGTAGGGAGTGGTTCTCTGAATATGAAAAATATGATGGTAGTGATGTATTCCTAGGAGATGACTCCACAACAAAAATCATGGGACGTGGAAGGGTTAAGTTGCTACTAAAATATGGAAGGATTAGAACTCTCCCTGGGGTTCTGCACATTCCAAAAATAGCCAAGAGCCTAATATTTGTAACCAAGTTGGATGATGTAGGAGTGGATATTGTATTGGGAAGGGGCACTGACAAGATGGTACGAGGAACAATGGTGTTGAGGAGGGGAGTTCAATGTGGAACTCTGTACAAGTTGTTGTGAAGCATTTATACTAATGGGTCTAACAGTTATGTTGTCCTTGACCAGAGAAATGAAGGAGAAAAGACCAATACTGTCCATGAAAAGAAGACCATGGTGTGGCATCAAATACTGGGGCATATTGGAGAAAAGGGCCTTCGAACACTATGATGGGTGTTGTATATGCACTAAAAACACAGTAAAAACCCTCAATTGAATTTTCAACCCGGGGTAAGTAAACTTAGAGTTGTAGCAAAATATATGCCAAAGGTAGAAGGTTGGTAGGAGTATAGTCTAACTAATGAAAGCAACTATCTAAGGCTAATCTACTCAATCAAACCTATCTAATTAGAAAACCCTACTAAGAAAAATGAAACTAGGTAACCTAAGTACATTTGGGTCAAGGGTCGATGGATAGTTCCTAAGAAAGAAAGTAAAACCCTATGTAAAGAAAACTAGTTCAACAATAAGCAAAATCAAACTACTAAGCACAATGAGCAAATGACAAAAGAAAACTTATTTAACTTTCCAACCTACATTCAATGAGAAACTACCCTATGAAAGAAAATAGACAAGAAAGTAAGAAAAAGCACCTATCAAACCTATTAAAGAAAATAGACAAGTAAGCAACGACACCTAACTAACCTACTAAAGAAAAAGACAAGTAAGCAAAGGAAACTAACTATTGCAAGTAAAACTTCTCATTGAACAACTATCTAGCCTATGAGGCAAGTGGACTAAATGCCTAATGAAAAACTATTTCTCTTGCATGAAAGGAAATCTATTCTATTGAAAGCAAGAAAGGCTACCAACTAATTCTTAATCCATGATAAGTAAACTACTATCTATCAAAGCAAAGCCTATCTAACCTATAGCAACAAGAAAACTATTTTCTAAACTTATGAAAACAAGAAACTATCTCTTATAATCTACGAAAGCAAGAAACTATCTTTAATCTATGAAACACTCAAATGTAATGTTGGTGGTTGTGTGAATGCCTTCGATGGTGACAGATGATATCTCGATGACACTTAACAACAAAGGACAATTCCAACGGTATAAGCTCAACACTAATCTCAATGGAAAAATGAAAGGTATGGATTAAACAATCTAAGGAGAATTTAGCCATGACAAAGATAATGTTAAATACCTTGCATATTCATGTATGAACCATCAACAACATAACGAGGTTATTATTCCAATTCTACACTATGTAAGAAAACTAGATTCATTCATTAACTAAGAAATTCAATTGCACTTTAATTCTAAGAAAGAAAATTAAATGAAATAAAACTATACTATGTCTATTTTAACCATTCAAACTCTGATAAGAAAATGAATTAAAAACATAAATTAAACTATGATATTAAGAAGTAAATTGACAATTACATTAACCAATAACTAAGTAAATAAAATCTATGTAAAACTAAGATAAGAAAACTATAAAAACTGGAAGTAAATCTACCCATCCATCAATCCTTGTCAGAAGAAAACCCAAATTAAAACTATGTTATGTTCTAATTAAAAATCTGTTCTAAACTTGACTGTAAAATTATAAAAGAAAGCATCATTTAACATCTACGTTGCACACGGGGTTAGTATAAACAGAGAGATACTTGCAAGTCTTTTCCTAGTCTATAAAATCAACACATACTAACACATATCATCATCTAACTTGCAAAAGAGAAGTAAAACAGTGATCTACAACAAACTAATTAATTAAATAAAAACATGCATATAGCAGAAATAAGAAAGAACAATTTGAATTAAGAAATGCATAAATAACATAAGAACAATCACCAAGCTGCTGGTTGGCCCCCCAACAAGTCGTGGCTACCTCCTACAAGAACACCACAAACTTAACAAGGAAAATTCACCATGAAAGCTTGAAAACGTAGTTCTGGCACAATTCTAGCAATGTAAAATACCAAAACAGAGAAAAACAAATTTGTCTCTAATCTAATGGCTCTTCTACTTGGTTAACAATCTTCTGATCATCCTAGTGGTATTTATAATGTTTACATGCCAAGTGGTCAACCACAGGAGGTTTGAACTACTTCTAAAATTGGTAAATTTCATTAATGGTGTCCTAACTGTTGAAACAAAGTGAGCCAATAATCGCCCACCATAACAACCCAAAATCGAGTTATCAAGAGTTCAATAACTGGAGGGGATAAGCACGAACAAAATCCACATTTTTTATTTTCCCATCACTGGCCGCCAATGCCATAATTTCCAAGTTACCCTACGTTTTCGTGCAGGAAGAGGTGCTAGACGGAGTGCTGGATCGAGTGTCAAAACAAGTGCTGGAAGGAGTGGCAGATCGAGTGTTGGAACTAGAAATGTAGTGTGTTTTTTCCCTGTAACACCAGAAAAATGTGAATTGTCTCTTGGAAGCATTAAAACATGATGAATGATACTTTATACAATCATTAAACATGAATTATACGTATTGAGTGTCGATCATACCGTTTTATCATGAAATTCTTCAAAAAGCTCCTTCAAAAGATGAAAAACACATATGTACATGAGAAAAAAGTGTATAATAACTATCATAAAAATGATCATATCTTGGGCCCAACACACTACACGGTAAAGGTATGGTTGAAGGTATGTCTAATTTCACTCTGGATTTTGATTTCTATGAACATTGCATATATGGTAAACAAAATCGAGTAAGATTCCCATCTGGTGCTACAAGAGAAAAGGGGATCATAGAGTTGATACACAGTGATGTGATTGGACCTATTCCTGTTCCATCCCTAGGTAAATATGTGTATTATGTTTCATTCATAGATGATTTCTCAAGAAACACATGGATTTATTTTCTTAGAAATAAATATGAGGTATTTGATAAATTTAAAGAGTTTAAGGCCCTGGTAGAAAATCATACAGAAAAGAAAATAAAGGTATTGAGAACAGATGATGGTAAAGAATTCTGCGAAAATGAACTCGAAGAATTCTGTAAGAAGTTTGGTATAGAAAGGTAGAATACTACTCCATACACTCCTCAACAGAATGGAGTTGCAAAAAGGATGAACAAGACACTGATGGAAAAAGCAAGGAGCATGTTCAACAGTGCCGAGTTAGGATAGGAATTTTGGGTAGAGGTAGTGGGTACAACATGTTACCCGGTCAATCAATCACCTTCATCAACATTGGATGATAAAACTCCACACAAGGTATGGACTGAAAAGAAACACTCTCTTCAACATCTTAGAGTGTTTGGTTGTGATGCTTATGTACATGTTCCAAAGGAAAATAAGAGTAAGATGAATAAAAAGGCTGAAAAGTGTATCTTTATTGGTTATAAATATGGTGTGAAAGGTTATAAGATTTGGAACCCATATACCAAGAAGACTATATACAATCGAGATGTTTTTTTGAAAGAGGTAAAAGATGTTTCCAAACAAGAATTCCTACCAAGGCCAAAAGAACCTGAGAAAATAGATCTTGTGCTAGATGATGCAAAATATGAATCATTTGAAGAAGATGATGAAGAAGAAGAAGAAGAAGAAGAAGAAGAACCTCATACCCCAGTATTGAGGAGATCAGTGAGAGAAAGAAGGCAACCAGAAAGGTATAGTCCACCTGATTTCTGTTACAATTTTCCTTTATCTATTACTGATGATGATCCCAGAACTATCAAGGAAGTAGTGAATTCAGAGGATAGTAAACTCTGGAAGAAGGCCATGGTTGAAGAAATGGATGCCTTGGATAAGAATGAGGCATGGGATATAGTTGAGTTGTCAGCTGGAAGAAAATCTGTGAGTAGAAAATGGTTGTTTAAGAAGAATTTTAATGCAGAAGGAAAAGTGGATAAATACAAAGCTCAGTTAATAGAAACATGTTATTCCCAGGTAGAGGGAATTGAATTTGGTGATATTTTTTCTCCTGTTGCTAAGTTAACTTATATTAGATTTATTTTATCTACTGCTACTGCATTTGATCTTGAAGTGGAACACATGGATGTGAAGACAACATTCCTACATGGGGATCTGGAAGAAGAGATCTACATGAAGCAACCATAAGGTTTTGTAGTGAAGGGAAAGAAAGCGCTGGTATGTAAGCTAAAGAAGTCACTATATGGTGCTAAGCAATCACCTAGGATGTGGTACCAAACATTTGACACATACATCCTTGGATTGGGATTTGTGAGAAGAAGGGATGATCACTTTGTATATTCTAAGTAGGTTGGTAATCACTTCATTTATGTATTGTTGTATGTTGATGACATGTTGTTGGTAGGAAATAACATGGATGTTAGCAAGGAGGTGAAATCGCAACTATCCTCCAAATTGGACATGAAGGATATCGGTGCTTCTAACTTCATTATGGGAATGGAAATTAAAATAGATCGTGCAAAGATGAAAATTTGGTTGAATCAGAGAAAACATGTTGAGATAATATTGCAGAGGTTTAATATGCATGGAAGTAAACTGGTCAAGGTTCCTATTCCTATAGGTGTAAATTTATGTGCAGATAAGTGTCCCAAGACACAGGAAGAAGAAGAGGACATGTCCCATGTTCTGTATTCCAGTGCAGTTGGAAGTTTGATGTATGCAATGGTCTGTACTAGACCGAACATTGCATATGCAATGGGAGTTTCGAGGAGGTATATGTCAAAACTAGGGAAGGAGCATTGGACAACAGTAAAGAGGGTCTTCAGGTATTTATGTGGCACTACCAATTATGGATTGTGTTACCAAGGAAGAATAGGATTGGACAGAGTGGTGGACATACATAGCTTTGTTGATGCAGACTGGGCTGGAGATCTAGATCGTAGAAGATCTACAAGTGGGTATGTGTTTAACCTATTTGGAGGAGAAATTAGTTGGATGAGAAAAAGACGGGTTGTAGTGGCACTCTCAACTACAAAAGTTGAATACATGGAAGCCACTCATGCAAGAAAGGAAGCAGTATGGTTATAGAGATTGTGTTATGTTAAGCCCTAATATTGGCTCATTTCCATTTAATTGGGGCATATTAAATTAGTAATGTTATTTTATTTATGTCGGCTTTATTCCATTAGTTGTAATTATACCTCCTAGTCTCCTATATATACCAAGGAGACATTTTCATTTGGAATCATCTTGTACTTGAACATTTAAGTGGAGTAAAAGGAGGTCACACCCCCTTGAAGAGGCTTATTATTTGAAATTATCTATTTTTCGAGGCATTGAGTACTTTGTCTGAGGTTTTTCTATGCTATATTGATAGTTGGTTCTTAACATATGGTATCAGAGCTCAAGGTCTTGGGGTTTCACTGCTACATATGAGACACATTGGAAGTTTCGATATAACTTTTTTTCTACAATGTTTTAGAAGTAATGGCTTGGAAGATATTTAGTAGAGAGATCAAGGTAGGTTGGGTTAAAAATTCAGCTCCTGAGGCCTTATATTTTCAGAAATACAACCTGTACAAGATAGGGTTCTGGAATCATCTTGAATTGATTCATTTCAAATTTTACGCTATAAATTTTTTTATGTAATGTTTTAGACCCTGAAATATGAAAGATTTTCACAGAAATTAGTAAGGTATCTGTGGTAACAATTTCAGCTTCTGGGTCATCTTACATTTATATATACATCCTGTGTAAGATAGGGTATCTTAATAGTCCTATTGACTAGTCTCAAGAACGTGTTCCAGGTAAAAAAATCATAACTTCTTCCTAGAGTATCCAAATTGAGTGGGACTAGTTTCATTGGATCGTGGATAGTCTTTAGTATTTTTTTTACGAGTTTTAGAATTTTATATCAATTATTTGGTGTGGGGCATGCTATACAAGTGAGATCTCCCAGAAAGGCCAAAACTCGGCAAGTTGTGGGAAAGTTACCGTAAATTCTATTTGGCACATCCAATTTTGATCAGACCTATGGCATTGCAAAAAAGAAATATCAGAGAACTACATAAAAGAAATTTTCATACACAGAAGGGCCGAAACTTGGGAGATACAATAGAAGAAAGATTGTCTAGCAGAACCACCTCAAAATCAAGGTTCAAAAGTGATACTTGTGCAACATGCCACCCAAAAAGGGAACTTTTACACCAAATAAGCCTCCAGACAATCCTTCTTGGACTCTTGATGAAGGTGAAGAAATGCGTAGGGACATAAATGATTTACAAAAGAAGATAGTAACAAAAGATTAACTACAAGAGATGGAAGCTAAGTTGGAGGCAAAGATGGATGGTTTAAAAGAGGAGATCATGGAAGTA